>PVJL010000196.1:0-166256 GCA_004026885.1 Lyroderma lyra | reverse complement strand
TGGGAATCGAACCCAGGCCACAGCGCTGACAGCGCCAGCGCCGAAGCCTTAAGCCGCTACACCATCAGGGAACTCCCTGATTTTTTTTTTTTTAACAACTGTTTGTCCTGACCTATTTGGAATGCTCCTGTATTTCCAAATGCCTTTTTGTGTTCTATACTGTGTGCTTATGTTTATTTTTTATTAATTTTTGTTTTCTTACACATTTTACCATGCTCAGTGTTTGTGCCATTTTTATGGAGTGATTTTGGTATGTAGGTATGATTTTTGTGTCATCAACTTTTATTCTAGACTGATGAGGGCAAGGAGATGGTGTGATTTTTCTTCTGGTCTTTAAAATACTAGCTGATAGTGTCTTTTATTCTATAATCTGGGTCTCCTCTCTCTCTGTTTCATATTTGAAAAAGAAAAGAAAAAAGAAAAAGAAAGAAACAAAGCAAAGCAAAGTCTTAGACTTTGATTGTACAACAGGGTCTAGATATTTCTTCTTCTGTTCTTGGTAGATACCAAAGTAAATGAGATTTCCTCCTTTATTAATACATTATTTTCTTGAGATGATTTTGAAATTTACCTGTTAGTACCTGCCTGGGAGTTGGAAATTCTCCTTCTTTTCTCTCTTTCTCTTTGTCTGTCTCTCTCTCTCTCAATAACGATTTTATATTTAATAATTATTTTTATCCATTATTACAATAGATTATCATACAGAATGATTTGTAAAGTTTGCAAGTTTGTAAACTTGGAGTTGTCTTATGACCTGGAGTTGACTTTCTCCAGTTTCTGAATTTTTTAAAAAACATTTTAATGTAAGACTTTTGAAAAGCTGAAGCTATAGGGTATACATTTAAGGTGACCCTTTCAGTAGAATCCCTTTATATTTGTACAATCTATATAGTTTGTAGAGCACTTACCTATTCACTGTCATTCAGTTCTCAAAAGAGAGTTCTTACTATCGCTCTGAGTTAGGTGGAACAGAACTTACTGCCATTTTACTGAGTAATAACCTTCTACAAGTGAAATAACTTATTCAATAATCATTGAAATATTAGAATTCAGCTCTGCACTTTATGTCTAGGGCTCTTGCTGATTTCAAGGGTTCTATTTATTGGAGATTGGGCTAGATACCCTCCCCTATTCTTCCTCCATTATTGTATTATTTCATGACTCTTATTTGAAATTAATTTCAAAATGGTTGCTCTTTTCACATACTCTCCCTACCTATATTACCTTATACACATCTATATAATAGAAATAAGGCCTCTGTTTTCAGGCTTTCCTTATGTTGCTTGTTGACATCTGCAGTCACATCAGAATGGGTGAAATGAATTGTATTCAATGAGGGTCTTATACTTGGAGATTTTTTTACTAGATGTCTCTGTGCTTTCTGCTACCCTGAGGTTATTAATCCATTCCATGGAGAGGGGATTAATTATAGGTGATTGCTAACTTGGAATAGACATAGTAACTAGAACAAAATGCCATCGTAAACAACTGCATTTCCCATGATAGAGGTGACAGCTATACTTGTTTCCTTTGTGCGTTCAGGCCAGAGCTATTCTTCATGTCTTAATCACTAAGTCTTTGAGTAGGAGAACTGGAAAAGAATTTGAAGTTAATCTAGTCCAGTTCTTTGATTTTTCAGACAAAAAAACACATTTGGAGAAGGAAGAGAATGGCTTCCCAAAGTTACCCAAGAGTGTTGGGCTGAACTCAACTTTCCTAACTGTGCTCCTTCCATTATGTTTCCACTGTCTCACGTTGGGAGACTTAAGATTGGGGCTTGGCTTCTAGGAATTGATGAGTCCTGGGTTTTTGATGCTTGGTGGAGAACTAAGTGATGTGAACTAATGCCATCTAGTTAGGCAGGTCATATTTGTTTTCTCAAAAGGTAGCTAAAATGTGAGGAAAAGGGATGGCCACCAAGGTGAGACTTGAAAAAGAAATTTAGGGTGGATTTTCCTTACTACTTTTATGTTGAACATACAAGCCAATTGGGTGCTGCTTCTCTTCTTGAAGTTAGTAAAACGTTTTTCTTTTTTAAGACTAGAATAATTGATGGTAGAAAATGTATGAGGACTCCTTGTGAACTCTGAACTGTTCTATCTAAATATTTGGACTCAGTGTGCTCTCCTGTCTCTGGAGTCCTATAGTCTCTGTGCCCTGCCATGAGAGGTGAACCTAAATTGTGACTTTTGAGGTACAAATGGGGAATGTCTTTTTTATATAGTCCTGGCAGTTCTGTTAAGCTGCCAGCAATCACAGAAGAGCAATTGCAACTTCTCAGATGTGTGTTTTAATTATGCATGGTCTGTCATGAATACAGTCACTAAGTCACTGAAACATCAGGCACTCTAATGAGACTCGGGCTTGACCGCCATGCCCCTTTTCTGGTTCAGGGTAAACCTCTCGAGCCTCCTCTATCACGGTGGTGTGCATGAGTTTTAATTTCCAGAGCCTCAAGGGGGAAAAGAGACAAGCTGTTCATTCATTAAAGGGTCAGATATTAATTGTATCAATTTGATCTTTACATTGCATCTTCCTGAAGAGAAAATAAATTCTTTGAGTGACATCAGAGCTTACCAAATATTCATAAGGTTTATTGACACTCAGAGAAGTGGTGGTCAGGGCATTTACATTCAAGACTCAGGTTCAGTAGTTGACCTTGGGCATGACTTTTTCTATTCCACGTATCTCTCATTTATAAAATTAAGTATCTTACAAGATTGTTTTGAGTACCAAATATAACAATGAGTGTAAAAATGTTTGTAAACCATAAAATATTTTACAACTCAAAGGAATTACTATTGTATAGTTATTCAATAATCATTTACTTAAAACAGATTTTGTGCCAGGCACTCTTCTAGGGGCTAAAGTAATGGTAATGAGCAAAACAGAGATTAATCCATGCCCTCATGGAATGTGCTTCTTGCTATGATAAAAAATAACAGTTTTTATTAATAATAAGTAATATTGATACAATTATAAAATAGTATTTATTTAATAAATGCATTTCACAATCTTCTACGTACTTTACTAATAAATTATAATACCAGTACTATAAGACTAACAAATATGTAGTAATATAAATGTAATTATTAGAAATAAAATTATTCATAAATGCTGATCAACAGTAATATCAATATAGCACTGATAAATGCTGATAGAAACTAATAACAGTGATAGGAATCACAGTGCCTCAATATTATGCAAACAGTGAAAATCCAGGGTGAATTTTAAAAATGATCAGATACAATCCCTTCATTTTCTAGATAAGGATAGTTAGTTCACTAATACACTTCTAGAAGGTGTAGGACCTTCATGGTTGGAATGCTGTAAATAACAAGTCAGAATTGTTAACTACAGGCAGCAGTTATTACCCTTGTGTTTGGGGCTCTGAGGGGTCAGATGGCTTGCTTAGTATTACAGAACTGGTAAAGCTGAGCCCTGATCACATGGGTTCCTTCCGTGACTGCCACAGTTCTGTGTCACTGATAGTTTTGGGTGACTTATTTAGATCACAGCGATAAAATTAATACACGTGGGCACAGTGGATTAGATATTTTAGAAGAAGTTTATGCATTGTTGACAAAAATATGTTTAATTCTGTAACCTGTTAGCTTAATTATCTGCTGGAGTGAATTTCTTAATAAGGTGGTGGATTCCTCATCTTGTCTGACTTCAAAAACTGTGAATAATGCAGTCTTGTGTGGTGAGATGCTCTTTAATTTTTATTTTTAAATTATATAAATGTGCAATACTACTGCCACTTTATATTTTAAATTTGAACAAAGTTTAATTCCTTTTTTGAGACTAAAAATATAGAACCACGGTAAGATATTACCACGCATCTATTAGAACAGCAGAAAGCAAGTAAGCAAACAACCAACAAAAAAATCAGCATCATATCCTATCATATGCTGCTGAGGATGTGGAGGAACTGGATTTCCCATACATTGCTGGTACGAATGTGTAAAATGGTATAACTACTCTGGAAGACTCTGACAGTTTTTTACCACAGTAAACGTGTGCTAACCATATGATTTAGCAGTTGTACCCCTGGGCATTTAATCCAGAGACATGAAAAGTTATGTTCACGCATAAACCAGTACCTGAATGTTCATAATGACAGAATGCTGGAAAAAACTCAAATGTTTAAACAGACTAGTACATACAATGGAGTGATACTATTAGTAAAAAGGAATGCACTATTGGTACATGCATCAGCCTGGGTTGATTTCAAGGGTGCTATGTTTAATGAAAAAATAAAAAGTCAATCTCAAAAGGCTACATGTATGGTATGATTCTATTTATGAGGCATTCTTGAGATGGGAAACCTCTAGAAATGAAGAACAGATTAGTAGTTGCTGGGGGACAGGAATGGGGAGAGGGATGGATTGGGACAGGGAGTAGATGTTCACACCAAGAAAAAGCAACAGGCAGTCTTTTTGTGGTGTTGGCACATTTCTGTATCTTGGTTGTGGTGATGGCTACATGAATCTGTACATGAAATAAAATTTCAAAGAAGTATATATACACACACATATGAATGCATGTTAAAAAATGGTGGAACCTGAGTAAAGGCTGGTTAACAGTTAATATAACAATGTCGGTTCCCTGGCTTTGATAGTGTACTACATCTATATCAGATTTGCCATTGGGAGAAGCTGGGTGAGCAGTGCATGGGACTCTTTGTACTATTTTTCCAACTTTCTGCAAGTCTATATTTCAAAATAATAATAATAATATATGATAAATACATACATCCAGATTTCTTCTTCTCAAGGTGCCATCTTGCATGTACACTGACTTAATTGCCTGTACCACACTTTGAAGACCAATGGTTTAATCCAGTGATTTCAAATCTAACCAATTATCAGAAAAATTAGAAAACATGAGGAAAAAAAGAAAATACATTGTGTCTAGTCCTACAGAATCATAATCTTAGGCCATGGGCTTTAGGAATCTGCATGAAACCAAAACAAAACAAAACTCGTCAGACAATTATGATCATTGCCTTAAGTTTGGGAACTGTTTGTTTATTTCAGTAACTCCAAGGTCCAGTGTTTTAATGCCCTTTGAATTTTCTTTAGGTCCTCTGGCTACACACTCTGTCCCTAGTTAATGACAGTGGGTTCTGGAGTCTCACACATCTTTTATTATACAACCACTGTAGAGATTTAGGGCTTCCAATCATTCTTCATGTTATGCTTTTCCCTCTGAGCTTTCATCATAAAACACCAGTTTCCTGCAGATGATGCCCCAAGAAATTTTAATTGGGATGCAAAATCAGAAGTAGATGTTAAAAAGAAAAAGGATTTATTCTTCTAGAATGCCCCAGCAATGCCCAAGCTTCTGCATTAGAGCATTTGCTCTTATGTAACTTCAAGTAGTGATCCCTGAAATCTCAGCTCATTTTGGGTCACGACAGGCCTATGTAAATCATCTATAAATGGATTCATTATAGATATTATAAAAATAAATCCGACACTTGAGCCTTTGGGCAAATATACCATATAAAGAAATCATACCCTGGAACAATGATTGACCCTAGGAGCTATAAAAGAAAAAAAAATTGTGGTTTTATATTTTTATCATCCTTTCTTAAATTTTTCATAGTCAGGAACTGGACAGCTGAGCGCAACATCAGGGGCAGGTCCCTGAGATGTGACACCTTGAACCTCCTGGCACTTGGACCTTCCATCATTTTCCCTTATTATCCATTTTTTTACATTGTTCTGTATGTTGCTATTTTGAAACAGAATAGACTGTCTGCTAGTCAAAATAGACCTACAGTAGCCACCATAACCCATGGCATTCTGTAAATTAAGTGCCATAGAAGAATATGAAGGAAGTGTTGTGGGAGGAATTGGGAAAAGCTTCAAAAAGGAAGATCATCTGAACTCAGTCTCTGAGAATGAGTTAGTTGTTAGCCAGGTAGAAATGGGCGGTGGATAGCATGACGTACCAAGCAGAGGGAACATCGTGTGCAAAAGCAGAGAAAAAGTATCTGTTCTGACCCTTGTAATTTTGGCAGCTGCTTGCTGGTGATCTTAGGCAGTGCAGCTGCACTCCTGGGACTAGCTTGGCATGCTGAACAGAGTAACATCACTATAAGTGGATTCAAACATCTAGCATGTCCTGAAACAGCTTTACGAAGAGCTCCAGGAAATTGGGTAGCTATAGGGAGGAAGCACCAAGAAACTAGAGCATACCAGTCTTGTTACCCACCAGCAAGAAGCACCTACCTGGTGGCCCTGGCCACTAGGATCATGCCATTTCTCCCCAACTCTCTATTATGCTGAGAACGAAGAACGCAAGTCTCCTTCTTAATTCTCCCAAAACTAGGTCAAGCAGCCTTTTTACCCAATCAAACACACACCCTTCAGAATGTGAGATGTGAGCCAACTAGAAATTTTCTTGTTTTATTTTGCTTTCTTACTTCTTCCTACTTTGGGGTGATGCTGAGAAAACAGGAAGCAATGAAAGAAGGACTTTATTATGAAATATTCTTTATAACTTGCAACTTTAAAGATATGTTTATTTGTGTGTTTATATATGTGTGTGGGAATAGATTCTGAAGCAGTTTCCCACATAACATCAATTTTAACCACCACAATAGCCTGTAACATTATTATGGTTCCTACATTATTATGGTTCCTAGAGACAATTGCAAACTGAAATCCAGAGGACCTGCAATGAGTCTTATACATGTAGAAGCCACATTTGACCCAAGTTTAGTTTTTTGTTCCCTTAAGGATCAGTAATATGAAAAAACCAGTATATAATAATCATTGATTATTATGACTAAAACAATTTCTCTGGCAGAACATTGTTGTGAAGATGTAAAAAAAAAAATCTTTTAGTGAATTAGTCTGTGTCATCTGAAGTCTGATCTGCTTTCCTGTTAACCTAATCTTTTAAGCAACACTGTAAAAGATAGGTAGGTAGCCTTACCCTCAATCTGCAGAGAATCTGATGCAAAGTGAAACAACCAGCACAGGGAAAAGCCGGGATTTGAACTCTTGACTCCTAACTCCAAGTCTAGGGCTTTTCCTCAAGCACGACACTGCATATTGTGTTAGTGTTATTTTTATTTTTAATTAAAAGAAGAAAAAATTCTCATTGGTATTTTACTCAGTCATTGCCATTCCAAATTGTTTGAAAATGGAATTCATCTGAATAACATGTGAAAATTACTTAGAATCATCTGTGCTTGAGTGTGTATGGGAAGATGTACTAGAATGCAGAACAGCCAAAGTAATCTCTAGAAGTCATAAGAAGACATTATTTCAGAAAGCTATTGGAATAGCTACTTAAAATATCCATTAATTCAGGTGAATTATGCTATTGTGTTTAAATTTGTTCAATAGCATTGGTAGTTTTATTGATATCAAGATGAAATTAAAATGACATTTCAATTTGCTGATACTTTTATCATTGATCTGTTCACATATGCTATAATGATTTGGTTTTATTAAGTGCGTTTTTCATAAAAATTATTTATCAGCAAAGAAATCTCCAAGTTATATGATGTACATCAAGAAATACCACCTTGAGGTGATCCTGAAGTATCATACATGCCCACCCAATGTGGTCCCTAGCAGATTATTTTACTTTTTCATATCTCACCCCTGCATTTGCTTCAGTTCCTCTCCAAATCAGATGCATGTCATGCCTGTTTTTGTTGAACAGGGATCTGTAATAGATATGACAAGAGTAAAAACATATCCTAGGCCATCAGCAGTTTATATTTTCACTAGAAACTTTGCATATGAAAACAACCAGTTAACTAACACTATAAAGCTGTAAATTCTGTTCTTGAAGTAGTAGCTCCATGGTTAACTTCTCAGAGGACTCAGAAAGAAGAGTTTACTTTGGGCCAGGACAGGGTTGGAAGGATGAAAGAGGGAAAGCTCAGGGCAGGCACTGGCTAAACACATAGACTATATCATCAGATACATCTGAGTTCAAGTTTGATTTTACCCATTATTCTCTAGGAACTTGGACTAACGAGGTGAAGTAGCTACTTAGCTCTCTCAATTTGTTAATATGTTAAAATAGAGATGTGTGTATCTCAGAGTTATTTTCAAAATTAAGTGACTCAATTGTAATAGTACCTGGCAGAAAATAATGGCTAAATGAACAGAAGCTACCATCATCATTCTTGCTTATTATTATTATTATTAAAATTAAAGCATGAACATTAATGCACGACATCAAAATCCCTAAGTTTCATCCATCAATTTTAAATCGTAATTGCCCAAATATAACTCAGTTGGAGTTATAGCCATTTGCTAGCCATTTTTGAAAAGAACCTTAGTTTCATTCTTTTTTGTTTTATAGTATGTTTTGCTAATTGACATTTTAAGATTGACTTGTCTTATGTTTGTCCCTGCTAGAATTATGGGTTGATATGTCCTTTATTGAATTTTCATAACACCTTTCTCAGAGAATTTACCTGAACTATTTCAATGTAGAAAAAATAAAACATCCATATTTATAGTATCTTTTTAAGAAGGGACGTTTCTATTATTGAACTATTATTACAGATAATAATGTAAGTGAATGTATATAAAGCAAACTGTATAAAGTAGTGATTATTATTAATGTAAAAAAAATCTTTTTTTCTAAAGTATCTAATAAGGCAGAGAGATTTTAGAGATGTTATTATACCACCACAGAAAAATAATTTATTATTTTAGTTAGGAATTTTATCTTTGGTCCTATTCATCTCTGGGATTCATGCTTGGGATTTAGCCAGCCTCCTGCAATTGTGTTTAAACTTCATCCAGGTGTATGTCTTTTTCAGGGAAAGGGTCCATATGTCATCAAACCCTCAAAGAGATGCTTAACTCACTCATTAATAAAAGTGGCATCTCTTGCCTAAGAGGTCACCAGTCTCCCAAACCAGTTGTACTAATGCTGCTGAAATAAAAGCCAAGTTTCCATTTTTCTCTCACCAAATTTAGGAGGCAATGTTTGAAGTAAGAACTGAGTATTTGGTGGTGATGGTGATGGATGTTCTAATAATTATATTAGAAAATATAATGCCTATACAAAATAATACATACTGTTAGACAATTATATCATGACACAATGGTATCTATACACCTTCATATATACCAAGGGTGCCAAAAAAATGTATATACATTTTAAGAGATGTAGTATGACATTCTCTCAAAAGATGGCCTTGAGTGAATGCTAGCGTCACCATGAGGCAGGCAGGACAGCCAAATAAAATGGAGGAAGCACAGTTGTCATTCCAGGAGTGCAAAACCATTTTGGATTTGTATTGGAAATTTGAAAATGTTGTTTGAGTTTCCCCCATGTTCTCCTGACCAAACACCCTTTGACTTCTACCTATGGGGGACCTTAAAGGATGTGGTGTGCCATAGAAAACCAGCTACACTGGTGGCACTTTGGGAAGAAATTGAAACAGCATGCGCAGCGATACAAGGGGACACTTTGGTCAACATTGCTCAAGCAGTAGTTTGCCATAATCAGAAGTGTCTGGACACTGATGTTAACCACTTTGAGCACCTTCTATAATTGCAAACATTAAACGTGACTTGTATTCATCTTTTCTTTTGGGTATATATTGAGTATTACAATTTTAAGACAGTTTTTTTTTCCTTTCTTAAAATGTATAAATATATTTTTGGCACTCTCTGTATTTGCACATTTCTTCTGGGCTGTGCATAAGCAAGGTGAGGACTGGAGATGGATAACAAGGCTTGGGTTCTTTTCTCTGAGAGGGAGGCCACCCGGGATCTCATCCCCATTTGATAGTTCAGCAGATGGATTCTCGGTGATGAGACTGCTTGTACCCATCCTATAGGTTCAGAGTCATCAAGAGGAGATTCTCAAGTTTTTTATACTGCACCATGCTTCCTGTTTCTTAGTATGTAACTATCCCTCATATACTTTTTTTTACTTATTTCTCTTATATGTGAATTTAAAATGTCATATTTGTTCTGCTTCCATTATTGCAGTTTTGAATGATGATTCATCAGTGCAGTGGCCTATTTTAGTGAACCACAATAGCTTGGGTAGAAAGAAAAAAAAAGATTCAACATACTCAGGAATGGAAAGCAGCCATCTTTTTATAGCTAAAATTGCAAACATCTGGCAATTACTCTATTCTACCTCACTTCAAAAAAGAAGAATCATCCCTTCAGCTGAAGCCTGCCGCTGTGTTTAATCAAGGCAGTTATGCGAGCCTCAAGGAGCGATAGGTTTTGATTCAAGGAGGCCATTGCCTAACCGGGTTGGCCAGAGTCTCTTTGGAAAATACACCCTTTAATGCTCCCCACATGCTATTGTGTTATATAATGATAATAATGATGATATGGCAATTAATGGCTGTAGAAAATCCCATTTTGTTTTTCTGCCCTGGATTATTTGTGGTGGCTCTTATGGCAGTTTTTACATTTTGTAAGTTCACTGTTTGGGTCAAGTTTGCTTCTGTCTATCCTCTCGACCTTTTTATACTCCTGACTAGAAGGTTCAACTACATCAATACTGCCAACAGTTATGACTTGATTTTTCTTATAAACTGGTCTAGTAGATTTCTGAAGGAAAAAATCAATTTCTTTTTAAAGCCTGACTGTGATCAACAAGCAATCCACCAGGGTTATGAGCCTTTAGTACCCCACCCTTATTTCTTATTGTGATAATTGTTTGTGAAACCAGTTCTTCCCTCACTGGCAAAAGTCAACGCTGATGGCAGGGGAAGTGAGAATGGCTGGTGGTTTGCAATAAGGGCTGGGAGTCAGAACTTCTGCATTTTTCTCTTGGGGCCAATGCCAGCTTTCACTCTGGGCTTGACCAATGCATTCACCTTTCTATTCCCCATTTACCTTTCTCTTCCTCTAGGCCATTGAAGGGTAGAGGTGGACTTTTTCTTTCCTAGGTTCTCCAACCTTAGAACCACAGTTCCCTTTTGCTATAAGGTATCTTGGTTAGTAATCATCAGTGATTGTGAAGGAATGGAAAAGATGTTGTAGAAGTTAAAAAACAAACAAGCAAAGTTCAATGGCATGGTGATTTTCAATAACAACCTTGAGTACTAAAAATAGGCTGTTTTCTAGTGTTAGCATATTCTGGTACTTGGAAATCATAGACATTTAATGGGGGCCTTGGGCTTATTTTATAGCTTGTTTTTTGCTTTTATGTTTTTGGTAGAATTGAGTTCAATACTAAAGCTACAGCTTTTCTCTTGATATAATCATTTTGCTAAGCTGTCTCTTCTACCAGTCTTCCCAGAATCCGACTGAATTTTACAAACATCTCATTAACCTAAATGTAGCTTTGGAAGAGGTGAGGTGGTGACTAGGGAGTTTTTTGTTTGGAAAAAAGGAAGAAAGGGAGGGAGGGAAGGAAGGGAGGAAGAGAAAAGAAAGAAAGAAAAATAAGAAAGGAAGTAAAAAGAATGAGAACTCCTAAAACCTAAAATGCATGTTTTATTCAATACAGCTATTCCATGCAGAGCCAGGACAAATAATGGTTTTTTAGGAATTTCAAAATATGTGTCCCTCATTTTCTGTCTGCATCCAATGCATTATAGATAGTTCTGGCTTTTCTCCCTCATATACACATCTTAGAACTTGGGCTCATTTATTACAGCCAGTGTTCTAGCCCACTTACTTATTTCCTTGATGAATGGCTAAAATAGAAAAGATTATGCCAATGTCCCATTACCATAATTTTCTTTTCTTTTAGAGCTTTAAATCTCCAAACTTTCTAGAGTACAACCAGTACTGTATGGCAGGGGCTTAAGTGTCTCTTAGTGCTTCTCTACCCTCACTACACATATGAATTACCTGAGAACTTGAAAACATATCAAGACACGGGCCCCACCTTCAGATATCCTAATGTAATTGGTCTGGAAGAGGCACCGTTTTTTCTTTTTAAACACATGTCATGTTTTGGGACTACTGTGGTAGGCCAATCTCTCACCTCATACTTCAATTCATACCATCTCTCACAAGGTGTTTGTCAGGCTTTTCTTGAATATTTCTAGTGAAGGAAACTAAAACTTCCCTTTCTGTCTTTGGACTTCCCTGATTTAATTTTTTTAAAGTATATCTTTATTTTGATTTAAAAATCTGCCTTCATAAAATGTGGGCATATCTCTTAGTCTTATAAATTCATAATCTCCAGCCATGGAATTTAGTTAGTACTTAAAGTTGGCAGCACCTGACCTTCAAAAAGAAAGTGTGGGGAACAAAACACAACTGGAAGTTATAATGATCTGATCATATCTCCCTAATTGTGACCCAGTACTCATGAAATGGGACCTCTCCCTTCACCATTTTTGATTTATAAACTCTGGGAAAGGAATGATGATGAGCAAACACACAAATAAAATAGGTACTTAACTAGTGAGGCAACAACATCAGAGTTACCTTGTCAACTAGACAATGTGGCCTTAGAGCAGCAGCTCCGTGCTGGTGACAATTAAATTTATAGTGCCTGACCTGGTTGAGGCACAGGAAGCATTTAATAATTATTTATTGGATAAGTAATAATTATAAAGTCTACTAAGCTGTCTCAGTTTAAATTAAATATTCAAAAACAGTTTTTAAGTAATGATACTTTGGAAAATACCGTGGGACAAGGTCCCTTTTGTGGAGGGAATAAAGCTTAAAATACCTAAGCACAAATTTAATGACAGGTATGAGGCTTCTATAACTAAACAACAACATCAAAACCAAAACAACAACTCTGAAGCTTTCTGGAGGGACATAGGAATTAGCAGCCATTCCTTGGGTACAGATACATGCTCTTAGGCAATCTTAAGTTTGATGTCACGTGAATATATGGTGGAGGTGGGAGTGTATTTTATTTATAGGGTCAGCCATGGTCCTGTTGGATTAAAAGGCATTTCTCAATATTTAGGTGAAAACTGCTGCTCCCCAAATCCACCTTTGCCCCTAATTCTGCCCTTGCAGATTGCAAAGAACAAGTTCTTTTCCCTGTGTGAGGCCTTCATGTCTTATAAGACGTCCCTCACCCCATCTCTCCACCCCTCCTTCAAGCTGAACAGTTCCATTGTGGGCTTCCTAAAACTATCCTGGAAAGTCTCTTCCTTCAGGATCTGGAACTGAATGTAATGCCATTGAATGCACATAGAAAATGTCAAAATTCTCTAAAAGAATTCCTTTCTCTGAACACAAATGCAAGTGCCAAGAATTGGCTTTCCAATTTCAGCATAGTTTGTCAGACTCACTTATAGGACTGCTGTAGATGGTATGATTATGGTTGACTTAAAAAAATTTTTAAAAATACATTTTATCTTGTACTATAAATGGAAAGGAATACAGGGTCTTAAAAGTTAGCAGGATCAGCTAATGAATTTAGACCTTTCCTATGATTAGATTAAATAGCTTCATTAGGACAGATAGGATTTATAATTGAACAAATAAATTGGAGTTCTTGGAACCCAAGCAAGTCTAAATTTTTTTTTGGCGGGGGGGGGGGGGGTGGTTCTCTGGCTGGGAATCGAACCCAGGCTGCAGCGTTGAGAGTGCCAAAGCCTAGCCACTACACCACCAGGGAACCTAAATTTTGAGGAAACAAATTTAAACCCTAGAGTTCAGAATGAGTAATAGTAAAGGCAAAGCTATGATTATTTTAAAAAAATTATTATCATAATTACTTCATGTGATTGTTTTTTACAGTAAATTTCCTGGCTTGGCTTGTTCATGGGTTTGTTTCATTGCTCTTTAATGTTTCTTCTTCTTCTTCACTTTCTCCTCCTCCTCCTTCTTTTTTTATTGAAGGAAGAGAGCTAGCTACCCTGACACTTTCTCTTTGACTATGCCAATGATTTGTTATTAGATGTTGAATTCCATGCCACCGCTATGTGGTTTGCCTAGAGCTTGGCTTTAATTGGGAAAGTGAGCATACCTCTTAAAACGCACCGTGTACCATCAAGATGATGACGTGGCAGCAGCCCTTCCCCACTTACACGTACCATTGTGAGTTATTATTTCATGTATTTGTTTAGAATGTTAAGAACACATAGTTTGAGCATAAAGGTAAATGGTTCAATACCCACAGACACCTGGAGAGGAAGCACTGGCAACGTCATTCCCTGGAACTTCTAAAAATTCTATGGCAACCTGAGAAGGCATAGGCATAATTCAGAAACCAATAGAGAAGGCTAAGTTCAATAAAATTGAAAACACTTTTTTATTTTAAACTATCCCTGAAAACTTTGAGTTCTCTAAAACTCCCCACCCAGATTTTGGTATTTGGGGGGTATATAAATTTTATTTTTTCTGCTTTTTTCCTTTATTTTATTGAACCATGTCCTAATTAAGTTTTTTTCAGGGCTTTCCCCCGCTGATTTTTAATAATTTTATTGTTTCATAGAGCTACAGCCATCATTCCTTTTAAAGACAGGACATTTTTAGGCATCATTTTTTTTAGGGGTTAATTTATAACGTTCCTACGCAGTTTATCTCATGTAATTAGCTTTCTATTGGGTACAGCTGGGGTAAAAATTAACCCGATGAAAACATTGTCAGTTCTAGAATGAAATTGTCATTGGGAATTATTGCTTCTTATCCTGGGAAACAGTGTTAATCCAGGTTGAGGAAAGAGATGTCCTAGGACCTGTGCCTGCTTCGGGGACTACCAAGGAACATTCCTTCTCTGGATCAAGTGCCAGGACACTGCTTGTTAGTAGACCAGTGCATTATTTGGGGACTTTGCTGGGAATAGGGGAAGGGCAAAGCTACAGTTACAGAGGGAATCTCAGGGCAGAAGGCTCGTAGTTAGAATCGGGGCACCATGTTCAAAGTGCTCATCGGACATTCTGTTTTCAGAAATAAACCCAACCCTAATAGCACCTGTTATTTCTTTTCCAGACAGACTATAAAGAGCCAGGATTCCTAGGTTATAGCTAGGACCTATCACAAAGTTCTACCTTGTTTTGAATGCAATTTTAGAATTGTGCATGGATACTCAATTGAAAAGAGAAAACCAAAGAACCTGCTAGAAAAAAGGAAATTTTACCTTAACTATACTGAAAAGAAAGTGGCAACCCATCAAGAAGCCAATCCCTGCATGTGACAAGAACTAACCAAGAAAAATGGTCCAGTGGAAAAAACTTTTTCCTCCTTATGCTTATGGCCTACATGTTACCAGACCACCCAGTTGTAGAACAATGAGATTGAGTAATGTTATCTCTTCACATCATCCCTGCTCTAAAATTATATAGAAGTGTGATTCAGCTATAGAAATTTTGTACAATTGCTTACTCCTGAAAGGCATGGGGTAAAATTGTTCTCATGGAATATCACGAAATTAGTTAGGCCGTGAAGTGGGCTGTAGGCTCTCCAGTCCGTATGCCTTCAGCATGTTCCTCTGCCACCCCATGTCTTCTCAGGTCTTCCATTCTAGGATAGTACCCCCAAATGTTCTCTTCCTATATCAGAGCAAAATATAAATTCATGTACTTAAGTACATATGGTTCATAACGGAGCTAAAATTTTATTTGTTTCTGCTATATGCCAAGTGTCTGACATATCATTATTTAAAATTTAGTTCTAATATTTTTAACATTCAAATAATGAAAAGAGGCTCAGAGAGATAATAAATAAGTTGCCTGATGTGTTGTGGCTAATAAATAATAAATCTTTGATTTAAATTCAACTATTTGTAAATCCAAATTTTATCATCTTTCTATTGTATTTCATGTGCCAACTCCCAAAATCTGTACACGAAATATTTGTTAAATGTGCTTATATGAGATGCAAGTATATATATCTACCTATTTATCTACCTATCTATCTATCTGTCTGAGAGCGGTCTGCATCTCTGGGAGTTTGCCAAAATGGAAACTTGCTAGGACTTCTAATTTTAATAGAAACCAGAGCTTTAAGCTGAAGGCCTGAAATTCTAATGATAAAAGTTTAGATATCAATTAGGGCAGGAATCTGGAGCTCATGATGTATTGGTTATATGCTGTATATGAACTTGGCCTGTGGTAAGAAGAGTATCACAATAAAAATTCTTCCAAGTTAACCTCATAGTGTGGAGGAGAGGAGAATAAATACATGAATGAATGAATGGCAGGCTGGCTACCTCAGTCTTCCAGGAGTATAAAGGAAATACAAACTAGGAAATATACACTGGATAAAGATCCAGAATCTTTGATACTTTCTTACATTTGCATCTTTTATTTTTTTAATTCCTAGTTTGTTTTGAGGGCATCAGAACCTTTTCTTTTTCCTTTTTCTGAAATGTGTGGGTTGGGGAATGAACAGGATCCCCAAGGGATGAGAAGAGCTTATTCTGAAATGCATTCTTTTATTCATTCAGCAAACATCTATTGAGCAGCTAGAACATTTAAGGTGTTATGCCAAGAGCTGTGTAGAATAAGAAATGAAAAAGGTGTGAACTTCGGTTGTGTACTCCAGAAGAGACTAGAGGACTCTAGCTAGAAGCTATGTAAAGGTTTCCTTGCATCCTCATCCTTATTCAAGCTGGAGATGAACTCAGAACATTTATTTTGGTCACTTTATTTACCTATGGGATAAAAAATAAATTAAAAAGATGGGTTTGGAATGTAGCTTTTATTGAAATGTATTTCAATATGAATCTTAGCTGTTATAATGGTCTTGATCTATCAAGACTACAATTTAAATAAAGATGGGAAAATCCTTAAGCCCTTGTAAATAAAGAACTTTGGAAATCTTGGTCTGATGGTTGTGAGAGGGTTAAGAAAGTCCATCGTTTTGTACCTAGCCCCAACAATCTTGTATAAGCCATGTCAGAATGTTGTCCGTACTCTGTCTGTCTTTGCTGATCACAGTAATCGGGTCATAAGAGGAAGGGAAGTAATAGAGTGTCTCTTAGCAACCAACCCCAGGACAAAGAGAAAATTACTTAAACCTAGCCATCCAGCCAGGAAAGTAGAAAGAAAAAATACTCTGGATGTCTGCTGAAAATGCTCAGGGACATGCCATTTTTTGTGGTAGCTCCAATAGGCTGGTTTGGGTCTCCTTTAGAAAGAGAGAGAGAGGAAGGAGTAAACAAACACAATCTTTAAGACTGAAACCTTTCTTTCCTCTGCCTTCCTTCCTCTGTCTTTTGGTAATTTTATTTTATTTTTTAAATTTGTTTCAGAAAGAGGCAGAGGTTGAACAGGGACCAAAGAATCCTTGTATCCTAAAACAGGAACTTGGTTGTCCAAGGCATGCGAGGATGTTGGGGGAAGGATGTGATGTCACTTCATTATGTCCAGTATTTTTAATTGAGATCTGGGTTGCTCTCCAAAGGCACAAGAATGTGAAGGGCAGGGTGGTGTTATGTTTTATAAACTTGCTTTTGGCTACCCTGCTTGTTAACTATGCAGCCACCAGCTCTGTAGCTATTAATATTTATCACTTTTAGACTTTGGTCCAAGATAGTGCCTTTCAACTTTTTTTGACACAAATTGCAGTAAGAAATAAATTTTACATTGATAGTTACACAACACACACACACACACACACACACACACACACACACGTATAAAGATGTGAAAAAAATTTACTTACCAGTATATGTGCTTACTTTACATGATGCCCATTGATATTTTTTTAAATTCTATTTCAGTTTTAGAAATTACTTTTGGAGATTCAGTATATTGGTTTTATGACCCATTAATAAGTTTCTTTCTACAGTTTGAAAAACACTAGTCTAGGGTCAGCGTTTGCTTTTCTTTTTTTGTTAATTTTATTACGATGATGCCAAGAGGCACATTCAGCCCTTGGCCAGCCAGCATAGTGATGTTCAGAGTAATGGTTATCTAAGCTAAATATTGTCTTGTCGTTGGTCAAGTACGTGTATCCTAAGATTCTGGCTGAAAATTTAGGAACTAACCCTGAGGCAATGCCTCTTGGCCTGTTAGCAGTTTAGAAAGGTACCATTCTGTGGCCCAGAGGCCCTGGACTGGACTCAGGAGGCTGTCTTCCATTTGGACACGTCCCATTGTCACTTGGAGCCCCTTGCTTAATGATTGAATTAAGATATTGCCATTAATGCCTTCTGACTGTAGTAGCTTGGCATTTACAGCTGGAAGGGACCCCAGGAATTATCCAGTGTGATCTCTTTGTTTACAAGATTCAATGCTAGGTGAAGAACAAGGATAGACTCCCTATGTCCTTTAAGGCTCTGTGTTAGGAAGAAATGTACTCAAAAGACGGAATCCTGGTTCCCTATTTCATTTAGCTCACTTTGGTGTAGGCATGTACAAATAAGTTCAAAAAAAGGCTCAAATGTTAACACTGCAGTTAGGATGGAAAAAAATATAGAAACTCAGAAGAAGGGATAATTACCTTTTGGAGGGCAGGCCCCTTGTAGTACAGGCTTCCCGCACCAGGTGAGCGTTCTAGGAGCCCATCTGCATCTGTGTACCGGCCGGCGTTGTGAGAGGCTGCGTTTGGCTTCGGGGAATTTTTTTTTTTGGAGACTCTTTCAATGCGTTTACCCATTTCATGATGGGTGATTTACATGAACACCGTGAACACCGTGCAGCATGACAACACACCTGCCCACACCACACTGAGTGTTCAGCAGTTGGAATATTACTCAGCTGTAAGAAAAGATGAAATATTGCCATTTGCGACAAAATGGATGGACCTGGAGATCATCAAGCTAAGTGAAATAAGCCAGACAGAAAAAACAAAGAACTGCATGATTTCACTCAGATGCGGAATATAAAACTGAAAGCAAAGAAAAAAAGAAATGAACAAATAACCCATGGACACAATCAATAGTTTAATGTTTATTTGGGGACGAGTGGGTTAGGGAGGGGAGAAAAGGGAGGGGGTGGGAGAGGAGGAGGGGAAGCTAAATATAAGGTGATGGAAAGAGAAGTCACATTAGGGGGTGAACTTATTATACAACAAGGTGACAATGCACTGTAGAATCGTATGCCTGAAACCTATGTAATCCTTGCTAACAGATGTCACCCCAATAAAAAAAAACTAAAAAAAATGTTCCAATACCAAAAATAAAATAAAATAAAATAAAATAAAATAAAATAAAATAAAATAAAATAAAATAAAAACAGCATGACCCCCATGCTCCACCCTCCCTAGATCTCACTCTGAGTTTTCCTTCTTCGTTTCCCTGGATGAAAAAAGTCCTCATAGGGAGACATTTTGCCGTGGTGGAAGAGGTGAAACAAAAAACAGCAGAAACACTAAAAGACAGCAAAATTGACAAGTTCAAAACCGTTCTGAATAGTGGAAAAAGGGTCTGATAGGTGTATTGCATCAAACAGAGTATGTGGAAGGCGATTGAAATTGAAACACGTAAGAATAAGCACACATTTATATTAATAACTAACTCCCTGGTTTTTTTTGAGTCCCCCCCTTATAATCTGACTGGGAAGATAAAGGCTGAGGGCTACCCCAAGTACAGGAGGAGGAAGCTTTTGAGCTGGTCTGTGAGGGAAGGAAGCGGTTTATACACGGAAAGGTTGATGATGGATATTCCAGGTAGACTAAACATCGTCAGTCATGGAAGATTGGAGTGTTAATTGCCTCCTGTGAGTTATGTTTCCTGACCTCACTGAATTCACCAGGTTGATTTTTTTTTTCCACCTGAAATTTTCTGTATTTTATGAAAATTGTTTTCTTCCTAACTAACTGACCCCTTTGCCCACTGCCTAGCGATACGGTGACATTTGATTAAGTAATATCTGCACAGTACTCCCTGCTGCTAGGAGACACATGCTTATGTAAATACAAGGTATTACAAATCAGGAAAAAAGTAAACAAAGACATACAAATTAATACCTGTGATGTTTTCAGAACAAAAAAAAATGCTAGGATATTTTTTTCCCTTATTAGAAAGGACTTGATGTAGTTTGATCTGATCTTTTAGTAGTTTGGTATAAACCATGGAAATACCCTGCATTATTGGGGATATTGGAAATAATGTTCTCGGTGAGGTCACTTTCTGAATGGGACTGGTTTGTTTATTAAGTCAATTAAAGGATATAAGTGCAAAAACCAGAATGATTTTGAGGGCTTTGTGTTTGTAATTTTGCTTCCATTTTGTGCCTTTCCTTGAGTAGGCTCCAGACTCTCACATATCTTACTTAACCAACCAATTCTCTAAAGCTTTCCTATTGGCATAATGAGACAGAAAGATGGATTGCTGTCTTGATGTTCATTTACTGACATGCTTCGTCTCCACAAGACTCTTCTAGAGCAACGTTTCCCACAGGTTGTACTCCCAGTACTTCCTCTGTCCTAAACCTAATATTAACAATAACAAGAGTAAACAAAATTCCTTTATATTACATGGGATTTTATTTTCATGGTGCACATTCATAGCCATTGTTATATTTGACCCTCAGAACTCTTCTTTGATAGGTAAATGTATGGTTTACTGTTTCCATTCTGTAGATGACTAAGCTCAAGTATCCAGAGGTGATATCACATGGTAGCACTTAACCTATCGGGGTGCCAAGACCAGAATAATAGGGCTCCGGACATCAAACCCAAGGGAGATTAGGCACATCATGGAAGGTCACTTCTCATGTACAATTCAGTTGATCTGTTTAAATACTTTTCATTTTACATAAAAAATCGGATCTGGGAGGAACAGAGCTACCAGTGTTTTGGAGCTCAGTACACAGAATCAGGTCTTCCATTCCCTGTCGCAGATATTTCATGCAGAATCTCACAGATTTAACACTGCCTGATTCCCCGATCTCACTGTTCATAGCAATGTACAGTGAGCTATTACTTGAGAAGGATGTGCTTCTTTCATTAAAAACTCCTGTTTATTGTTGATATCTTCTATGTGTAATTAATGTTCTTTTAAGCACGTTATTTACTTATGACCCAGTATTTTTCCGGTATGATTAATTGCCCCAGGGGAAAAAAACAACAAAAATTTAAGATCTGGGATTTGTATTTGAAAGACTCAAAAGTGGTTTTATTTTTAGATTTAAATAAGAATGAACCATTTAGAAAATAATCAGACTTTAAGTTCAGTACTAATTTTGAGGAAGAATGCATATTTTTAGGTCTGGATAGTCAAAAGTAGCTGGGCTCTGAAGATTGGATAGGGTTAGACTTACTCAGGGATGAGGGATAGGGAGTGGGAAGGTGGGTGATAAGCTGGCAGTGTTGTGGTGGTGGTGGTGGGGTGGTCAGCTGGAATACAGCCATGTGATGATGATGGGAGCATGAGAACAGGTGCATAGGCCACAGGGAGTTCTAGGTCTCTTTGTTGTAGAAGGGGTGATCAAACAAGAGGTAACGACTCTACCAGCCTTTCAACCTGAAGCCTAGAGCTATAGTGGGAGTTAGGGAATTAGGGACCATATCTCATTAAGCCATTTATATAGCTGCTCACATGCTAATGATTAGAAATTAAGATGATGCTCCTTGACATGAGCAACCTTCTTAAATGGCACTTGATGCTGCTGCTGAGTAAGACTTAGGCACACTGTTTCTTCTGTGGGCTCAGGCCTGAATGGATCTGGGAGGATATGAGGGCTTCCATTCCAAAGTGCCTGCATTTGAGCAACATGCTAAGTAATGCCTGGATGTCACTTGGGGAGTACTTGTGTATCCTTCAGAAGGAAAGTTCCTGCTATTAGGATAATTTGTGACATGCTTGATGTTTTCTAATCTATTTCAATCATATAAATCTTTCTGGAATGGTTTTCTCTTTGTTAAATACATGTGCAGATTTCCCATACATTTAGAAATGTGCCAAGCTATTTTATAAGAACAAGAAAACAGATTTATTTAAAATATATGCCCACTGTCCTGTCTGCTAACACATCAACCCCATATTCTATGTATCAATTTAGTGTTCAGCAACATGCATCTACAATTTTTATGTTTAATCAGAGAGAGACCTAATGCTTGCATTTTTAAGATTCAATATTATAGAGTAAGAATTTCCCTGTTATACAAGGGCATTATAGTTTATGGAGTAGATATACCAGAATTTATTTAAATATTGCTGATCAGATGTGTTACTTCCAATGTTTTTCTCTTAGGCAGCATAGAGAAGGTCTTCATGGGTATAGCTTTTTGAGGGGATAACAGGTTGAAGAAATCGGTATGCTTATTACCAGCTTATTCTGGTACTTGCCCAAATATCCTTTTAGTTCAATTCCATTCTGCACTCACTACAACAGCTGCAGTGAAGTACTTGGGGGCCAGACAAGATGTTTGGAACTGGTTAGGTTAGAAGATTTTTGTTTGTTTGTGGTGGGTGATTTTTGGATGGGTGGGCTATTGCTTTAGTCACACTTATTGAATTAAATAGGTAGTGGAAGCAAATCAGCTGTGATGAGGGAAAGGTGATCCTTCTAGATTGCCTAGATACAGTATTCTTCTGGGCTAGATCATAGAGGTTTTTGTTTTTTTTTTTTTTTTTTTTTTGTTTGTTTGTTTGTTTTGTTTTTGGGATGTGGGTAGCTCCCCGGCTGGGAATTGAACCCAGGTCGCAGCGCTGACAGTGCCAGCGCCGAAGCCCCAAGCTGCTACACCACCAGGGAACTCCCTAGATCATAGAGTTTTATTGCAGGCGGGTCAGCAGAACAAGGTAATGGGTCAGATGTGTGCAAGCAGCCAGGGATCTGTTGGCATGGATGAGCACAGTCATAGCTATGCAATTTAGGGGAACTGATTTTGTTACTTGGAAGAATAATCAAAAACTCCAATCTTGGATTAACTGGGGTGATAATAATGATAGGAATAATAGTAAAATTTTCTGAAGTGTTAATTATGTTCTAGAACCTATTTCAAGCATTAATGTGTATATTAGTATATATACTAATTTAATCCTCATGCTAATCTTGTGAAATAAGCTATTTTTCATTTCCACTTGATGGATGAGGGTACTGAGGCACAGGAGAGTGAAATATCTTGTATGAGCCACAGAGTTGTTAAGTAGTATAACTACCGTACTTTTCTGTGTATAAGATGCCCCCATGTATAAGACGACCCCTACTTTTCTAACGCAACATTAAGAAACCCTCTCAACCAGTTACTCCATGTATGAGACGACCCCCATTTTTGGTCTAACAATTTTAGACAAAAGTACCATCTTATACCCAGAAAAGGACGGTAGGCTTTGAACCTAGGTAAGCTGGTCTCAGAGCTTAAACGCACAACTACTACACCATGCTACCAGGTTATGAGGTGATGAAGCTGTGAGGATGGACATGGCTTGCCTTTAGAGTAGGACTAGAATTCCTTACCTTTTTATTAAATCAACCCAGGTTTCCTAGCACTTTCTGTGACTCCAGAACAGAAGTAATCTCTCAGTGCTAATGTTAGTATTACCGACAAACAGTGTCAAGAAGTTTAGCTGTGAGTGCACGCAGAGATCAAAACAGTAATTGTAGTTATTACATCTTTTATTTAGCTCTTTGTTTCTTTGAGAATATGAATCTGGAACCTAGTAGTAGGTGCTCATTACACACCTATTAATTTAAGGTTTGAAGGAAGGAATGGATGAATAGATCACTTAATGAGTTGACCTCAGAACCTTGGTTCAACTGTTAATTAGCCCAGAGTATGTACACGTATGGTCATTTTGCTAAAGCAAAATCTTAGTGTAAGATTGAAAGATAACTCTGCATCCTGTAAAAGGATGCTGTTAACTAGTTTCAAAATGTATTAGTTTGATTTACTGTTGTCTTTTTCTGATAAAGAAAGGGAGTAGCCTCCCCTAAAGTTTAGTGATTAAGTCACTGGCTGCCTTTTCTATTTTGGTAGTTGTGGTAATTCATGTTTCCTGGAAATTTTCCCCCATTCTATTAATACTGTCAGAGGGGGTTACAGCCGTGACTCACTCCAGGAAGTCAACCATCATTCGCTTCCTCAATCTCACCAAACAGTCCCCATGTACAAAATCAACAACTTCTGCAAATGAGTTACTTTGTAGCTCTCAAGTCAGTTCTAGATAATACAGCTTTTGTGGTTCTCTCTGTAATTCCTGCTACCTTGGTGAATAAAACAAAAGTTCATGTTTTGCTACTTGGTATTCTTGAAATCACTGACCACTTAGGTCACCAGCGTGGGCTCTCTGTTATGAGAACTCCCACCTGCTGTCTAGCAAAAGTGCCTTAGCACTCATCACTGCAAAGTTACCTCTGGGGACAGGGCCTGAGCAGTCAGGGAACTGGAGTTCATGAACTCCATCCAGTATAGTCTATACTTCTTAATGGTGTACACCTGGCATTGTGTTTCTGTACTCATTCATTTGCTGTGTAATTAATTTACACATTAATTCCTCCAGTACCTAATTTCTTACCTCTTGAGCACTGCTGTGTACTATATATACACCATCCTCAGCACTGAGGATACAGAACAGAGTACTAATAACCCTTAGGAAGCTTCCAATCTTGTTACTGTGAACTGTGTTGAATTACACCCAGAAGGAACACAAACTTAGTGAATACATAGCCCCATAGGCTTATCCTAAAGGAATCAAGCTCACTGACATAGGTAAAGTTGTGAAGAATACAGTTATTTGTGTTAATTCTGTAATTTTTTTTTCTGCCTGGAATTCATCTCACTTCCTCCCCCCACACACCCACATACACATAAAACACTGATATGGACTTTAACTTTGCATTTGTTATGGTACTTACATTTTTCTACCTTTGGATTTAATAATGCATGTCTGTGTCTTTGCGTCTCTGCAAATTCTTTGGGTAGAACCAATGTATGGCTCATTTCTGAATCCGGATGCCTCCCCTTTGACCTTTCCCCTCCCACACCCCTCCAGGCCTCTTAGCACAGTGCTCAGTATGTGTAGTCAATGCTAACTGTGTGATGATCTTAGACAACTTAGTGAACTTCTCTGAATCTCCATGTTCTCTCCTGTAAAAAGGAGGATCATAATTCCTACCTCCTAGGTTGTTGTGAAGGTTAGGTAATATATTGAAAGTTCTTTTCATCGTGGCTGGTACTTAGTGAGCACTTACTGAATGTTATCATTAATAAATGATTTTACTGCTGCTTATGAAGCGGTAGCATTTCCTTCTAGGATTTTCTTGTAAGTCTTCCTGATTGATAGAGAAGAGACACGCAGTCTCGTATTTTACGTCAGCCTTCTTTATATAGGAAACTAGATGTAAATATGCCGTCTCAGTTGTATGCATCTCATATTCTTGTGTGACTGCTGACAAAATATTAAGTGAAATTCTGCTGCCTTTCCCCCTCAAAGTCAGTTCATGGTGTCTTTAAAGTCTCAGAATTTTTCCTGATCCTAATTGCTGATACCAGTTTTACTAGAGGTTATGTTAATCGGTGTCATCATGCAGTGGTGCAGGTATTTCTTTGGGATTTGACTCAGGTCCTTGGTCCTTTGTCCTTCTTTATCCTGGCTGTGAACAGAGAGGAGACAGGTGTAAAAACTGTGACATTCTCTTGCCTCCCTCTCCCATCTTTTGCTTGCAGAGAAAATGTTGTGCAAAGAACAGAGGCACTGAAATACTGCTGTGATGAAAAAATTGTAACATAATGAGACCCAACTACACACGCGCGCGCACACATACACACACACACACACACACGCATGTACATATATGAATATATGTGTGCATATATGAATATATGCATATAAGAGTATATATATATATTAAACTTTTGGGTTGACTTATTTTGTGTACAAATAGTATGTACTTTTCAAAATGTGTTTATATTTCACTGTCATTGAATCTTTACATATCAACTTTGTCTAGCTGTCACAGCATAGATTATGGTCTCTGTTTTATGGATGGGGAACTTCAGAGGATGCACTGATGTAGGGTGTTCTAGAGCAAGGGCTGAATCCTAAGGCAGTTACAATCCTTCACCGTGATACACACCAGAATATGTCAGAAGATAATTTAGAAGCATGGGCATAGGTTGAAGTTGAACATTCACTTCTTCTTTTGTAATATTGCTTAAGTTCCTAATAAAAATTACAACAGAGCTGCACTGGCCATTATTTAGGGGTCTTCATACTCCTCCCCTTATTTTTGTCACAGTTGCTTGTATTTGTGTTTGACAACTGGTCCCTGAATGATGCAATGTTAGAATTGAATGGATAGACTCAAGTCCTCCTGAACTTACCTATGGCAGTACCCATCACAGTGTCTAATTGCACATGTGTGTTATTTATTTGATCACTGCTTTCTACCCAGACTCCACTGTGTACTCACTAGAAGCATGATGGTATCTCAGGGATGTGTGTGCTTAGTAAATACTTTTGAATGAATGAATGAATGATTAAGTGAGAAGGACACAGATTTATAAAATCCAGAATGGTAGTACTAGAAGGAACCTTTTAAGTATTTGAGTTCAACTTAATGAAATATTACTGAAAACCTCCTCTGTAGCAACCACTGACATACAAGGGAAGGTATCTAGCCTTGTCATATGAAAAACAGAGGCTTTCATGGCTGGATATTTTCTGAACTGCCCTTGTAGATGCTTTGGAGTTTATAGAAAAACAAGACGGGATTTCCATCCTCAAAACCTCCTTATATATTGAGGAACATATAAAATATGGGAAATGAGTTATAACAGAGCTTTAAGCAATGTCTGTTGGGAACAGCAGAAAGAGATAAGATATTACTTATGATCAGGGACATTAGGCAAAGCTTCCTGGAGATGTATTTCATCTGGATTTTGAAAGTAGATTTTTTTTGTGAATGAGGATGATGTTAGGAAAGAACAGTGTTTAGTGAGTGGATCATGGAGATGAATCACTGGGTCATAACGGCATGTCAGTGGGAGTTGTGAGCGCTGATGTCGGGGCTCCGAGTGACTATGCAAAATTAATGTGTCCCTTGTTTCTTCTTTTCCATCAATTATTGTGTTTCTTTAACCCCTCTCCATGCCACTTTTCTCCCTAACTTGTCTCTCCCTTTGTCTTTCTTGCCAGAATCTGATACTTAATGAATAGTTTGTTGCAAAAATTGACATTGTTCGTGTATTAATGTGACAGATGGGCAGCCTGGGCACCACCATACTGTCTGTAATCTGTAGCACGAGGCCCAGGGAGGTACTTCCCAAAGTAAGTTTCTTTTGCTTTTCTTGCTCAGATTGTTATGTGGCCACGGCGTCACTTCATACTTTCACTGTGGGGAATTTTTTAAACCTTAGAATCAAGCTATGTGTGTGCATTTTTTATATAAAACCTGCTTTTAAAAAATTATCTATGTATTTATTTATTTAATGGAAACCACTCTGCTAAGCTGCCTCCCATTTTCAACTGTTTTTTCCTTTTTTTTATCTGACTGGGGTGTTTTATCCTGAGAATGTCAACAGGCTTTACAAAGCAGCAGAACATCCAGGAAGCCCAGAGGACTCTGATTGGCTCCGGGGCCTCCTTGCTTAAGAGCACGTGGAAGGGGTTTATGTGTCTATTTATAAAACCATTTTGAAGATGACAAAAAGCATTCTAAGAAATACACAGGTTTTTGTTTTTGTTTTTGTTTTTGTTTTGTTGTTGTTGTTGTTTTTCTGTTTCAAAGTCAGGATAGAGGCAGATGGACAGGTAACGAAGGCCTGTTTGTGGTCTGTCCTCTCAGACCTTGATTTTCACTACGAGAACTTCATTTTCCATGCTTTAATGATCAAGCACCCTAAACCAAAGGCACACAGACTACTTGCTAGAAGTAGAAGAAGCCATGTCCATCCTTGGGCTCCATGTAATGGTTCATTCATTTACCATTATTCCAGCAACAAAAATGTCTCTTTCTATTTGTTGCTGAAAACGATATAAACAAAGTGAAAGAGCAGAAGACAAGTTCTTGCCTATGTAGCTGCAAGGTAATGCTGCCTTTTATACAGAAAGAGAGTACTGGTCTGGTTTTGAGGTTGGGCTTTATCACTCACTTGCAGGCTCTGTGACAGGGAAGAGGTCACTTGTCTATTGAATTAAGTTTCTCCATTTATCAAATGGGGATCCACTGTATTGGCCTGTACCTTCTCTTCAAATGACATATTGCGTGCAAAAGTGACTTGTAAGGTGTAATTGCTGAACAAACATGAAAGGCTGTTATTCTTTCACCCCCTGGTGAGTCCTCTGTCCTTTCCTTGCTGTGTTGACTCCAGCAGCACACAGAGCTTCAGAACTTCTTTTTCTGACATTCCTCATTAGCATTACCAAATCTCAGCCTTGCATCTATCCTCTCCAATCCTTGAGATGGAAACAAGTGTTCCTGTTATAGCTGTGCCATGTGCATACCGGGAAAGAATCATGTTGCCATCAGAACCTTAATTTATCAATCTTACTGACTTAAATTTTAAATTTGCAAGTTTAAGATGATTCATTAACAAAGTATTTTTCAAGCCTTAGCTTTTCTTCAGGGAACAAAAGGAAATAGCTCACACACGAGCGCTTCTAATAAGCTCTCATTCAGCAAAGGATGGTGTGCCCTTAATTTTGTCAGCATGTGTATGAAGAATGTACTTTAAGTAGGTATTCTTCACTCTGCAAACACTGTGTGATTTGCAAATATGCCTTTAAATCTGCCTCAGACTTGTTCAGAATCTGTGTTTTTCCTCTCTTCATTAAAATGTTCCAACCTGCAAATTTCATCTTTGGAAATTTGGACTCTTTTTATTTATTACCAAGAAAACAGCTAAATGATTTCAATACTTTAAACTACAAGGATGGCATATTTTGTGCCCCGCACAACATTAATATGTTTGAGCTGTATACTTCTAATAACACAAATAATCTTTTTATATCTGTGTGTTTGGGTTTATATCTATGTATGTATGTTTAGAAAAAATATGAGGTATAGAGAGGTACATTTTGAGAAATTAAAACACAATGATGGACTAAATAGTCTTACATCTTTAGCTATGCATCTAAATTCTATGTTTGAAACAAAAGATTGTGTCTACCTCTTTGATTACATATTAACCAAAAAAAAAAAAAAAAGAAGAAAAGAAAAAAGTCTGTTATGCCTGAACTAGATTGTTCTTAGGATTTTGTGAAAGAAAAGATGAAAGTATAAGTTTATTATGGAAAAGAAAAAAGATGTCAATCTTCATTTGTTCATTCATTCATTTAGTCATATAATGTTTGAGAACCCATCATGTGCCAGGTCTTGTTTTAGAACTGGGAATAAACAATGGCCAAAGGGCTTGCCCTTTTTGAATTTACGTTGTAGAAAGCTATAGGATCGATGCAATGATTTGCTATCGGTTCTGTCATCCCTACAGGCCTCCCTTTATAGTGAAGTATTTCATCTGCTCCCTCCATGCCCCATCTGGTGGGGGGTGGGAGTGGCCTGCCCCCTTTGCACCTACTGCTTTTAATTTTCAGTAGAAACCACTTTCCCATACTCTGCCTGAAGGTAGTGGCCTTGCACATGTGTTGTGTGCTTAATAATCTCAGGAGAGTCCTGTCCACAATACATACCTGAAAAAGCCTTGCGGGGCACCGCCGGAATGACTAGCAACAGCTCTCTTTGGTAAGCGCGCTGCAATTGTCTCAGGGTCTGAAGTGAGCCTGAGAGTTCAGCTTCCTTCTGCCACTCAAATCGCACATGGCCTTTGTGAACCAGTGAAAGTAGCAGGTGGCGTTTCGCTTTTAGTTCTTCTCAGCTATGTCTCTTTCTGCCACTCTCCAGGCTCTCTGCCACGGGGCTGGCAGGGTCAGCACTTCATGAAATGGGCCACAGATCACTTCAGCTCTTGGTGAAAGCATTTTTGTAACCTGTTGGTCACTGTGGATGACATTTCACTTGTCTGTCTTTAACTTCTGAAGTGACGGCTGTTACAGTGACATCCGAAATCTACTCTGGGTTCTCTCGTTCTTTTCTTTTTGTTTTTATTTGTTAATTTTATTTATTTATTTTAAAGTAATCAAGCCCCACTCTACTTTTCCAACCTCACTTCCCTGAGTTTCCTTAATTTTTCAGTAACTGATTAAAATACTGTGCTTAATCCAAAACTTGTCACCTTCTCTTCGTTGTATCGCACGCTTTGCCATTCTCCAAATCCCAGATCACCTTCTCCTTTCTTAAAAAGAAAAGAAAAAGAAAAAAGAAAAAAGTCTGTTTCCCTTGCTAACATTTATTTATATATTCAAAATGGTAGTAAGGTAGAGTTGTCTAGAGTATTGGACTGTTTTTGTTGCTCCTTTTAACCTTTCTTATATTTTTTAACCCTGTTTATCATTTCTAGGCCTTCTAGAAAAGATATGTTTACTGTGGAACTGTACACTGGAGGTGCCGGTGACCACCTGACTATTGGAAGAGGAGCTGGTGTCTCTTCCTCAGCTGTTGGCATTAAAAGGCTTTCTGAATTGTGTAAGCTTCAGGAAGCCTGAAGTGGGAGTTGTGGCCTGGGTGGTCAAACTCTGATTCATTTTGGGTAGAGAACCTTGGAAAGTCTCAAGAAAAACCTCAAAGAGCATCTAGGCCATCGGCCCTGGCTATACCATAGCATCAGGAATAGAGATTTCATGAACTGCAAATACCACGGTTTTACCCTCCAGAGAATCTAATTTGTTAGGTTGTGGGCCTGTTTCCCATATGATTTTGTGAAATTGGGCTTGAGGACCACAGAGTTCATCTTACCACCTGATTTTACAGAAAGAAAATAGGGTCCAAAGTAAAAGTGGGCCACCCAGGCTCCCAGCTCAGTATGGCTGCGGTGTAGGGACAAGAACCTGTGTCTCCTTATTCAGTCAGTACTGTTTCTACTGCTTTTCCTACCATTTACTCTCATTTGCTGTGCCAGGTTGTGTACTGGGGTCCTAGGCGGCGGGGAGAGTTCCTGAGCTTGAACCACACAGGAGAATGGACCAGATATTGTTCAGTGTGCAAACTCTTCCATGTTATCAACAGAAGCCGAAAGCACTGACATTCTCAGTTAATAACATGTGAAAATTGTGAGCTATGATAATTTTTAGTAACTTTTACTTTGCAGTGGGAAACCAACATATTTCTTTGATTTGTATTTCAAGATTTTAATCTTTTCAAAGCCTTCTCAGTTGTGGATATTTAAAATTTGTAATTTGAGATAAACTAATTGCTAAAACTTTTCTACCTGGGAATATTTCAGCTATCAAATCTTTATTTGTATTATTTGAAAACAACCCCGTTTTAGGCATTCTATGCACAAGGATGAGTGAACTGCTTATCTTATGTTCTATTATAGAAATGTTACTCATAAAACAATTTCTCCAAGTAGTGAACATTTGGAGAAGTAGCCTTTATACAAATGAGGTGACACAAATTGTTCATACCTTGTTTTTATGTTTGTCTTTATAAGAGCTGAGCTAGAATAAAATCATAATTCTAGGGCTAAATAGAGTAGAAGATAGTTTAATAGATAGCATAGGTGCTACTTCCTCAATTTGAATGGTTTCAGGGTGGTTTATACAAACTAAGGGTTTATTTGAGACCCTGATGAAATCTTAAGACCATTAATAATAACATTTGGAGATGAGCAATGTGCTATTTTGATAAGCACAGACCAAGAAGGAAAAGAGAGGTACTGACCTGGTCTTGGCCTCTAGTCCTGGAAAGATTCTAAAATGGGTCATGGAAAATGGAACCTACACACACCCAGGAGGAATGTAATCTTGAAGCTAAGGACTAGGTTTTACACATTCCTGATAATAGGGCTCAGTTAATGTTTGGAATAAATAAAACACACTCAGAGGAACAATGCTCAAATTCCTGGCTTCCTTGATGTGTGAAGTAATTGATATCATGCATGATATTTAAGTTAGTGGAATTTTATCAACCACCTCCTCCATGTAAGACATAAGCTGTGGTTGAAAACAGTAGTTATGTGTACTTGATTTAAAAATGAGGCTTGCAGTGAACTCTTCATCATAGTATACTGACTGGAGAATGAGCAGGGCAATGCTGGTGAATATTGGGGGACAAAATAATCGTTGTGACTTGCTCTGGATATGGTAAAACCAGTTCTCAGTGCTTGACCTCTAAAAAAATTATAGTTTTATTTGGCATTTTACAGGAAATCTATTTATTAAGGGAACAAAGAGAACTGTGGTTGACAAATATGGTTGCAAAAAAGTAAATCTGTTTTTGTTGGCTGGTGCATTTATTCATTCAGCATTTATTATGTAAGAAACCCTGTACTTTGTACTACTGAGTCACGTTGTTGATCATGAATCAAATCAGTGGGTTGTGATATGACCAGCAAAAATAAATGGTTCACTTGTAGTTAGAGTAAGTATTGTTTGAAAAAACTTTTGATTCTATTGTGTGTGCATATGTATCTCTTTGTGTGCATGTCGTTCTGTATGTGTTGGACCTGAGTGTAAAATGCATTTTCTTTTCTGGGTCATGGTAAAAAGTATCTGAAAAACTGCTTTGGGGGACATATAAATCAATCATTATTTCTATGAGCTGAGAGCTCATAGGTACACAGGAATAGACACAATTAATTGTAAGGTAGAAAGCAATCACGCTACAAGGGAGGCACAGGTATCTACTACGGGAATGCAGTGAAAACAGAAAATAATTTCAATGGAGAAATCAGCAAAGACTTAATGGCAAAGATGGCTGGACTTGAAGAGTTGGTTAATTCTGAATGGGGTTGGGTATATGGGAGTCAGGATGGGGATTGGTGTGCATCGATATACTTATGGGCATGAAGACATTCCATGATATTTCAAAGAAGCGTTGTGTGTCCTTTGACCACCAATGGCAGATCCAATCTTGGCTTCTGAGTTTTTGAATGTGAGCATATTGAGCATAGAAATAAATTAACAAAATAGGGCTGGAGTAGAGGAAATGCCTGTTGATTTCTGAGAAAAGGAGCTAAGTTCAAGGAAGAAAAGTGCATGGAGTGACAATGATAATAGTCTATAATTACTTTTAAACTTGCTTGTATGGAGAATGCAGCAGTCACTTAGTTCCTGAATCCTTTGAGGAAAGGACAAGAGGTAACTGGCCAGATCTGGACTTAACCCTTGCAGAAAGTCAGTCAGCTTCAGTGTTTGCATTAACTTTTCAGAAACTCTGGAACTACCTTTTGGTATTCAAAGCAGACATTTATGAGAGTCACAGAATTTTACATCTTGGAAGAGAATCATTAGAAAGAAGCACTCAGTTTCTCTGTGAACGTTCAGATGCACGTGGGTGGTAGATTTGGAATATTCCCCAGAATTTGGTCCTGTTAAAAAATGGAGTGGGGTTCCTCAGAAGGGGCCAGAGACTTTAAATTGAGTCAGGACAATACTTTTTCTTGGACATCTGGGAGAGGGGTATTTTATAGTAAGGTAAGAGGTTGGTGTCATGGCATGAAGATCTTTTCCTACTCTATAGCATCACCATCTAAACTTGTTATCTTGTTGTATAGTTAAATAATGTAATTTTTAGATGTTCCCTGTACACAGGAATAATATACTGGAATACTGGGACTTAGGGTGCCAATCTAATTCCAGTTACATCTAGTTATTTTAAAGAGAGGAAAATTCATTAAAATGCTAGAATTTGCCTAGACAGTATTTTCTTACTCAGAGTTAAATCCTAGCTCTTCACTATGATAAGTCTGAGCATGTGAAATGCTCCCATGTTTATAATCACATTGTTTATGTGTCAACTCTCCCAACACTTAGCACTTTTCAGGCGGATCATTTGAGAATTAATACCTGTTAGTGTTTCCTTTATCCTTTGAGGTCACTTGATTGGTGCTATACAAATAATAATGGTATTATTGATGTGCAGCATATTGGCATTAAACTATGCGCTGATATACAGAGCAGCAGATACTGTATTTTTAGTTCATTTCCTTAGGCAAATGCAAATATTGTACTTGCACAGTAACCTCAAGCGTTCACAAGTTAGATTTCCAGTGAAACAGTTTCCAGTAAATCTGAACCAAGTGGTACTATTAGTTTTGCATCCACTAGATGTCTTTTTAAGTTTCTGAAGAGATAATTGAAGGAAAACTCAGATGTTGGGTGAACTGTGTATGTGTATAAAAGATTCAGGACGGATTTAAAGCGCTTCCAACTCACATGAAACATTAAACATACTGGCTGAGAGTAGCTTTAAAGATGAGGTTTTTCTGGATTCTGAAGAATTGTCTGTTTTATAAAACAAGGTGATGGCAGTGCATTTAAGGGGGAAATGAGGTGAACACAGTTCAGCTGCATGACTTTTCTTAGTCTTAGGATAGTGAGGGTTGATGTCATAACTTTAAAAATATATAAACACCTTTCATTTCTTAAATGTTTTATTATGGAAAAATTTAAACATATACCAAAGTAACAAGAAGATTATAATGAACCTCCATGAATGTATTATCCAGCTTTAGCAATGATTTGACTGATGGCCAGTCTTATTTCATCTTTACACCTGTTCCTTTCTCTCACCCAAGATTATTTTGAAGCTAATCCCATATCGTATCATTTAATTGCTATTGTAAATTTTAATATTTAGTAGGTGTGTCTAAAAGATTTCCCTAAGCCATGAAAGGCATCGATCCTGTGGTTTCCACATGAGCAGAGGAGTGGCTACAGTTTTATGGAAGAGAAGATTAGAAAGCACAGTCTTTAGCCTGTTTCTTTGTTTTCTGGAGATAGAGGTAGTTTTAGTTTAGGAAGCAGGAAGTAGAAATGTTATTGGGTCAGTGTTTAAACTCTAATCAGCATGTTTGGTAGGGAGAGATCCCCGATTGGTTTGAGTTTGTCATAGTCATTTAAACTGTGTAACTAGATAAACGAAGTTAACGTTAGCCATCCTTTTACACTGAAGCCCAAATGACTAACATTCTTAAATTACCTGGAATATCATACACTATTCTGCTTACAGCAGAGTTGTGGTCTTATTTTATAGAGTACTGTGAATAAAAAAGATACTGAAATCAACCCAGGTTTGCGCATTCTTTGACATTTTTATTACAGTGATTTCTCCCATTCTCTAAATCAAGGAATGTGGCTTTATGTACTAAACATGATACAAAGTATAGCAGGTGTTAATCTTAGAGTAGATCCTCTAGAAAACAGAGCCTGACACAAAGGCTTGATTGGAAGGAGCAGGCCCACCAAAGCAGGAGTGAGGGGAAAAGAATGAGACAGGGGAGGAGAGAGAACAGATGTGAAAGGTTAGGTCACTGGCCGTGACTGCTTAACGAGGACACCCGATTGCTTGGTTTCCTAGCGCAGCTTCATAAAGCCCTGCTGCACTAGTGCGTCTCAGAACAGTCCATTCATAGGAGGAAGGGAGGATTTACGTACTGGCTCCCAATTCCCATTGTTCAAAGTTATGTTTCTGTTCAGTGTTGAATTTTCCAGGAAATCTGCTTTATTAGCTCTATTTTCCAAAATGGTTCTCTTAATTGTGGCTTTACTTTTTAAAGTAAATACCATGGAAAGGGAAATTTTAGAAATCTATTGTCATGGAGACCTTTCTAGTCTAATGTGACCTCAAGGGAGAGAGAGAGTTTCATAATATTCCACATCAGACCTAGTTCTGAAGTTTAATATCTGATTTTTATCAATAGAACTAGGTTAAGAGCATCCTTATTTTCCTCTTAGTAATATATGTTGATTATTCATTTGGGATCATTTTGAGATCAAGAAAATGCCCTGGTTACAAGTTCATGTTTTGCTTTTGTCAACAGTTTTTACCTTTTTTTTTAAATATTCATAAATCTTTTACTTGAAATTGGAATGTCTACATTCAAGGAAAGGTGGTTGGAGAGATGGCTGACAATTTCTTAGCAGCCATTTGATTAAATCATTTTCTCCACATCAAGTAAATTGATTAATGGTATAAAAATTCTAGCTTTAGTTTTGCCTGCCTTGTGAAAAATATTTTTTGGAAAATAAATAATTGCTTCATTAATTTAAAGACATCTTTCTGTTCATTAATGCAAATCCCAACTTTTTCGATATGTCTGCCTTTCCTGTTTTTACATCTGAACAAGATCCATAAACAAAGGATTCTTAGTTCTTGGACTTGGCTGGATGCAGGTATGAAGGCTGTTTAGAGCTCTCTTCACAAGTCATCCACGTGCCCTTGAGAATGAAACGTCTACGTTAGATTCAGTATCAACCGTCCTTTATGAAGAGATGGAACAAGATACTCCTCAAGTATTCACTCTGGTTTGGCCTTTGAAGACTTTAAAGGATTGATTTTGGGATTAAACATCTCCTGCTGGAGAGAGTAGGACTTGAAAACCAGGGTTCGTTTTTTGCAGAAAACTTAACCAGCTACCTTTGGAAAAGCTTTCTCCTTAATCCTCTGCTCCCAGTGTCAGCACTGATTTTATTCTTGACGTAGGAGAACAGACCACTCTAACTTCTTTGTTTATGACTTAGAAAGCATGGTAAAATTTCAGGAAACCATGTTTTTAGTTTCTAAAACCATATGTGTAAGTTTCACTTTTAAACTTTTATTTTGAAAGAAGATTGGTAAAGTGAGCATTTTTAAGATGATAAAGAGCCAGTTGGTGCTGTCTTGAATTGAGTGATCAGGAGTGTGCTTCTTGGGGAGACTTGATGTGAATTAGCAATACAGAGCAAGGGGTATCCTAATGGAGTGGGATCTGCTTCATATGTAAGTTTACTCTCCCCCAGCCAGATCTCAACTGGGAGACTATGTATTTAATTCTGAGCATTCCTCTGTAAAATAGGTAATGTCATCTGGAGAAAACTCGCCAAAATGAAGAGAGTATTTGACACTGTATGTTACAAAGAACTGTTCAAAGAAATTGTGATGTAACTTCAAGAAGACGATGGTCAGGGGTCCTCAAGAAAATTGCTATCATGATTTCTAATGGCATAGTCTTTAGCTTGGTAATCTACTGCCTCTCATATGTGTATCTTTTTCATTGAATTGTTTTTTTTAAAAAGTAATTTGCCTATTATTATACTAGCGTGTTTAGACAATTTGTGTGAGCTTTCTGTATAAGTGTGTGCATGTTACCCTATTGGGTGTTTATTTTCAGTTTTGTTCCAATTTAACATTTGTTCAAGTTGGTTTCAAGAACTTTTCTTAATATTAATCTCTAATCCAACCAAAACTACTTTTGGTTTAAGATGAGGATCTAAGTTAATTTTTAAATTGGAATATATATTTTTTCAATAGCATTTAATGAATAATCTTACCTTTACTCATTAATTTAGCTATTTTTTAATTATATATTTAGTGTGTAGGCATGAGTATTTTGTTCCATTAATGCCTGTCTATTCTTGTGTAATCACCTCCCTATCCCAAATTTTATTTTAGCTTTTTTCAGTACCTTTAAAAAGGAAGAGAACTTGCAAGAACTCAGTTCTGTTCAACTTAATTTTATTCATTGCCTCTGTGCCAGAGGTCAGGAGCTGTGCACTAGCTTGTCATGGCTAGGGTAGGACCTGAGTAGAAACATTACCAGCTATACAACCCACTTGTTCATCTACCTTTTGGTGAAATGGAGAGTAGACTTTAACCAGCTTTCATTCATTGCTTGTGCTAGGCTTTCTTTTTTTATTCTTCTTTTCTTTTTTTTAAAGGCGGGTAGTTCCCTGGCTGGAAATCGAACCCAGGCCGCAGCGTTGACAGTGCCAAAGCCTTAGCCACTGCACCACCAGGGAACTCCCTGTGCTAGGCTTTCTTAAGAAACTTTTGCATTCTTTTTGTAACTTGGTCATCATAAATAACATCCTTATGAATCATGAGAATGTCTTGTGAAGAGATTTGTCCCAGGTTTACAGCAAGCCCATAGCCGATCCAGCACTGGCACCTGGGCCTTTTCCTATGTTGCTTCTTACTTTTTACATTATACCATTGCATAGTCTTCAGCCTGATCATCTACTGCCTCTCACTTGTATGTCTTTTTCATTGAATGGGAAAAAATAATTTATGTAATATTATATTAGGGTGTTTAGGTAATTTGTGTGAGCGTTCTATATAAGTGTATGTGTGTATTACCTTAGAAAACTTATGATTCACAGCCTGTCATTTGTGTGTTTGACACAGTATCAGACTGGGAATTTTTAGGGAAAGTAAGGCTTAGTTCTTCTTTCCAAAGTTAAATACTATATTTAAATAAGTGGAAATACAGGTGTGTGTTCATGTTTTTAGTTCTTAATCTAAAATTTTTAATATAGTTTAAGTTATTTGTTATTGAAATTGTGAATCAGAAAGGAAGGTTGATTTTTTTTTTTTTATAGCAGATATTTTTGTGGGGTTGGGGAGTGGAGTGACCTTATTTAAGTCGTATATGACTAAATTGGCAAGGTCACATGTTGTAGCTACAAATTTGAATTTGAATTTAAATTACGTTAACTTTAAACAATTTAGGGGCTCAGTAGACACATATGACTAGCATTGGCACAATATAGAACATTGTAATTGCAGCAAGTTCTATTGTACGTTGTTGGTCTACTTGATTCTACAAATGAAAGATTTAGCAAAAAGGAAAATCTAGTATTAAGGAGTACCTTATTAGTTTCTGTAAGTTTTAGTGCAAGGAACTCTTTCTTTAAAATATTGATGATTGATGAAACATTGAGATTCATGATTTCAAATGATTCCATAGACAATAATCAGTAGAGTAGCGAGATAGATAGATCATTGATTGCAAGGTTGGCTGACCAGACATCCCACTTTAAACAGGACAAAAAACAATGGTACATTGCTGTTTCAAATGATACGTATGGTCAGCCTACTGACACCTTGAGTTTAGCCCAGTGAGACTAGGCTGACCGTGCGTAACATTTGAAACAGGACTGTTGTTTTCTGCCCTGTTTTAAAATGGGACTCCAGGTCTACTAGAAGAATTGATCGATACTTACTCAATACTTATTATACCTATTTTATAACTAAGAGGATTAAGAGGCTCTCCACAGTCCAATATGTTAATTATCAGAGAAACAAAGGGTACAGGTGTTTGAATGAAATGTTGAAGTTTTTCTGCTTCTAGAAACGTGTGTTCTTCTCACTTTTATGCATGTGTTGGTTTGGGATGAACTGCTATTCTGAATGTCTCAAATATTAGCAAGGTTTAAAATGAGACTCTGAATTTCACACTATGGTCTGATTTCAGACCCGATTTGAGTCTGTAAAAGCCCTACTCTGAAAATAAACAAACAAAAACAAACTAGAACCCAGGTGGATACTGTGATCTTGTATCCAGTTAGGAAAATATGGAATCAGAACATGTGGAATGATATGTTCTGGCGACTTAATATTTTAGGAATGTCCCTGACTAAAACTTAAATAAAATAAAGCCATGTGTTTATTTCCCCCTTTAGTGACAGTTAGAAATGAAATGTAGCTGAAGTCAATTTCCGGAGCACTCTGCTTTTATTTTCATCCTTCAGCCCTCAGGATCTGCTGTTTGGTTTGTGACTAAGATGAGTGGGTGGGGCTTAACACGAGAAGTTCCACAGTGAAGGGGTTGGAACCATTTGGTGTTATGTCCAAGGAAGCTCATGTGTCCTAGGTAAGGCTTTGTGAAGTGAACTGGACCCTCTTCAGGTGGTGGCCCCAAAGATTGGGCTTAATCCTCTGGTGTGACAGCTTTCGCAAGTCTTTTCAAGAACCTAAATACCATAAAATACTCTCACAAAAGCTTTCATTCCAAAGAATGTGTGTGTTGGCTCATGTCAAGAGCTTTTAGTGAAGAACAATGTGCCTAAAACCATAATCTAATAAACAAACAGATAATCTAGTTCAGTTTTGTCTAAGTATTATGTATAATGTCTCTATCAAGCTATTTCGTGCACCTTTGGCTCTATTCACAAGGAAATGGTTGTGCGTGGGAATGTGTGTATATTTCTCGTCACAGGAGGGCATTTAGCTCTTGTGACTGGATGTCTTGTTTTTCTCTTCTGGGTAACTCTAGTTGTTTACAGTGGGAATTTTCCGTCTTAGTAATTTGGTATTTTACTTGGTTTTTATTGTCAGAGGTAGAAATGTGTACAACCTTAATTTAAGAAACATTGTTGCATCACCTCCATCTCAGTTAACAGGGGCCCAGTTACAAAGTTCTCACATGTTTTGAAACCTTTCCATCAGATCTTTATACTTATTAAGTTAAAGGGAATAGGCCAATTCTATTGAGCACATGTATGGATCCATGTGGGATAAAATTTGCAGCCTAGTCTCCTTCATATCTCTAGTAGTTGAACTTGTATTTGTCCTTTAAAGCATTTTGGCATGAGAGTGGTAGAATATAACTTTTTGGGAAATTCTGGATATTAAAAAAAACCCTTCATTTTCAATGGGGCAGTGAGGTTCAGGCGTTAGGGTCAGACAAAGATATTGTCTACATTACAAGTTGCCCGATCTTGCCTAGAAAATTATCTTATGTCCTATCCTTGGTAAGCACTTACTTGCAGTTAGGAGAACTGTCTTGTCATCGCATCGGGGGACGTTTTTGAACTGTATCCATTAAGAAGAAACCTGAGTCTCTTATTGACAGTAATTGGCTCTAGTATTTGGAGTCAAGGAATCGTAAACTATTGGTGTGGAAAAGGCCTTCACAGGCATTTACTGGGGTTCTTGCGTTTTTAAAGCTCTTATCTCCATTGTGATATTCTTGTCCAGTAGTCTTGCTTTCGCTGGCAAACTTTCAGTCACTGAGAACTTGCTCATTCTCAAACCACCTAATTCACTTTGCACTGTTCATGCCTCAGGATTTGTAAATGCAGTTATACTCTTTATATATATTTGTTAACATTTTTGTGACACTGTTCATATTTTTATTTTATACAACATCATTTTTCTTCCTACGTCATAAAAACAGTGAAGGCTCATTGTTTTATATTTTTCTCTGAACTAAATATAGGTACATCATCTAAGGTCCATGCTGTACACAACTCCAGCTTTTTACAAGCTCCTAGCATTCATTTTTCTCCAATACATTTAATACCCTCCTTCCCTTTTAAGGCATTGCCACATAGACCATCAAAAAAATGCTGCACTAACATTTTTCATTCCGTTCATGAACTTCAGAGAGGTGAAGTAACTATCTCTGGGCCTTAGCTGGGGTCTGTGTGGGCAGGTTCCTACTCTTTCTGAGTTTTCTCATCCAGACAATGGACCTATGAAAAGTATTTCCACAGGGAGAGTGTATAATTGGTTTTACTGAAATTCTAACTCCAACTTGCTTTCTAAAATTCCTCAACCTAATATATAATAGGATATATTTTTTCTTCAATGTGATATCAAGATGCTAGTCACAAAAAATATAGAAGAACAATGTGTGTAGGACTAAATGGGACCTTGAAAATTATGTTTAAGTTTAAAAATGTGTTGAAATATGATGAAATTTTCAGAAAGTTATGGCCAACTCCAGAACATTTGTGCCGTGAAAGAGCTTGCTTTTGTCAATGCTTTGCCCCTGTGCTGATGAATTGTTCTTTGAGGCAACGAGGTGCAGGAGTCAGCACTGTGTGCACAGGTCCCTTCTTTATGGTACCTTGTGATTATCACAATAATGCACTGTCTTAAAAACAGAAAAGTTGTCTGTGCTGTAATTTCTGGAACCTGTGAATATGTTGAGTTACATGGCAATGGCAGTTAAGGTTGTAGATCAGATTAAGCTTGCTAATCAACCGACTTTAAGACTAAGAAATCATCCTGGCCTGTCTGGGTAGGCCCACTGTTATCACCAGGATCCTTCCCAGTGGACAATGGAGATAGAAGAAGACTTAGGGTGATGCAATGTGGGAAAAATCTCAATAGCCTTTGCTGGCTTTGAAGATGGAGGAAGGAGGCCTAAACCAAAGAGAAAGAGCAGTCTGTAGAAGCTGGAAAAGCAAGAAAATGCATTCTCCTGAGAAACTCCAGCAAGGAATGCAATGGTACCCACACCTTGATTTTAGCCCAGTGATACACAGGACAGCCTTCTTATTTATAGACTTCTAAGATAATAAATTTGTGTTTTTTTAAAGCAACTGTTGATGATAATTGGTTGCAGCAACAATAGAAAATTCATGCACACAACATTATGTTGAAATTATCTGTTTATATATCTATTGTCTCCTCGAGACAGTGAATTTCTCAAGGGCAACAATGTCATTTAAAAAAATCATTTTAGCACTGTTCCACATTGAAGGCACATACAATTTTTTTGTTAAACACTAGAAAGAACAAGTATTTATTAAGTGTGTATATACCATATGCCCAGTGCTGTTCTAGTTAGTGTGCTTTGAAAATTTTACTCCCTAGGAATATTGTTTAATGTTACTGAATCTGAATTCTCTATCCGTAAAATGAGCTTAAGGACTAGATCAGGGTTGGCAAAGTTTTGTAAGTCCAGATAGAAAATATTTTAGGTTTTGCTAGTTATAAGGTCAACTACTCGATTCTGCCAACAAAACACAAAAGCAGCCACAGGCTATATTTAAACGAATGGCTGTAGCTGTGTTCCAATAAATATTTATTTACAAAAACAGGAAATGGGCTGGATTTGGCCATTTGGCCATTATTTGCTGATCTGTAGACTAGAAGACCTCCTTATTACATTCTGATTTTCTTCTAATCTGATGATTTTGTGAGTTTGCAAACTTTACCATTAGTGCCAGTTAAAGCATGACAATGCCAGTAGGACTTGGAGAGGTAACTCTGGTGATGAGATGGGTCTGTTGATGAGAGGAAGCATAATATTGCAGACCCAAGTGCCAAGAAAGGATCTGCCACCATGTCCTTGGCAAACAGACCTGGGACAAATGCTCTTAAGGGTGAGACATAAGGAGATCCTTGAATGCCAAAGCTGAGCTCACTGAACTTGAAACTCGGAGAACTGGAACTACCGTTGGAGAAATAAAAGGGAGCGATAAATCCATTGCCCTGGGAATGAGAGACCTTCCGAGGCCGCTGGCCAGACAAAGCGGGAGGGGACGAGTTCCCCACTCAGCTAAATTATTATATGTCTTTGGGCAGCCGAATCAGGTCTGCTAAAATAACACAGTGCTTGGACTTCTGCCCAGAACACATCTCCAAACGTTGTGTTTCGGACTGTCTTTCCCATCCCATGACTTCCTAACCTGAGGGAGCGAAGAAGGCAGAGTGAATGAAATACAAGGAATGAGGTTTTTCTTGGAGGGCCTCCTTAGAGACAAAACTTGATTTTTCAAGAGATTGCTTGTTGAATTTTCTATTCTAATTCAAAACAAACAAACCTAAGTTCATGGATGATAAGCATCCAATAGAGTTTGGAGGCCTTTTGAAAGTTGCTACTGAGTGGAACTCGCCCATTGGAGATGTGGGCGAGTGGGTTTATAGGTCAAAGCTGGCAAAGAGGGGCCCGTCCAGAACTAAGCACGGGCACTGGGATTTTGGGATGCTCTTGTTTGTGTGAATGCCTGGTTATGGTGGTGGTTGTTTTGACTTAGTGATTTCACTGGATTTTGAGGACGAAACTGGCTCCTTTGATAGATGCATTACAATAGCTTGTTTATGTCTTGCAAATTGTTCAAGAACAGTTTGTCCATTTAAAAAAAAGGTGACCCAGAAATACTCCCAGACCCAAGGAAATGTTGGGTTAATCAGTTGCAGAAGCACTTGATGTTGCCAAGTTAGTGCCACCTCAGGGCTCCTTCCATGGTTCCTTTCCAAGATTTCTAAACATTCTGGGGAGAGCCCAATATTTATTTATTTGGCTAGGACTTCATTTTGCTATTGTTTTAGTTATACTCTTAAGCTTTTTATTCCTTTCTCTTTGCCTTTATGCTTAACTATTGGGAACAACTCTATGTAGAAGAGCCATATTATAAATAAAGCATATATTCAGTAAGTGACTGCATTTTGTTTTCAAATTTCTAAACTATGAAGAAAGCATTTATGGTTAAATCACAAAGAGAATCACCTCACAATAAAAGTATTTATATTTGTGTAGGACCTTGTGTTTTTAAAAGTATTCTTAGATTTACCTACCTTAGTCTACACAATCCTGGGCAATATAAAAGACAAGTGCTGTTACTCTTATTTTACAAAGAAAAAAATTAGGCTTCTAAGTTTTATGATTTGCCCAAATTCACACAGCTAGTAAATCATTCGACTATGACTGAAAGTGATGTATTTTAATATGACAGTGCTATTCCTTTTATATCTCTAAGTCACCTGAGTCACTGATCAAGTTAAGAGTCTGTTTTGTTTGTAGAAATCATCCCCATGGGGATGTTCATTCAATTGAGTCTTTTTCAATCTTTCATTCTCATTCTTTCTCTCTCTGCCTCTCCTCTCTCTCACACACACTCGTACATACGCGTATTTTGAAATTGATAGCCACTCAGTTTCTCAGGTTCTTCCTTCAAAAAAAGAAAGACTGTGTAGGGTTGGCAGGTAACCTGAGCTTCCCAAAATATCTTGGGTTCTGTGATGAAGAAGTGATGGATAAGGAAGCCCTGATGGAACAAATTCTTAGAGTCCCGGAAAACAAGGAGTTAAGGGGCAAATTCTTGGTGTCAAGGAAGCTAGTCAGGCAGATTACTGGGTAGGTGACTTAGCAAAAGTGGGCCTTCTGACATGCAAAACTTCCAGAGCTGCTGTTTGCACCAGTAATCTCAAAAAGAATGCAGTTAGTAGAGCATTCTAGAAGGGTGTATGTTGAACTGAGCTTGTCAAGTTGCTCTGCATTTCCTCATAAGGAGGCCCATCCTGTTTTAGGATTCTGCCTGCTAGGATGAGGTCCTATCAAGTCTTGGGAAACCCTGGAGCAGGCTTGTTATAGAGCATCTAGCACTTCCCACCCATTCTCTAAAGTTCAGCACAGTTGCCATAGAATCAACTGACCATATATGTGATGATTTATTTCTAGACTCTCTATTCTATGTCATTGGTCTGTGTATCTGTCCTTATGCTAGCACCACACTGTTTCGATTTGTGGTGAGATTTAAAATCAGGAAGGGAGAGTCCTCCCACTTTGTCCCTCTTTTTCAAGATTGTTTTGGCTATTTGGGGGCCAATGGAAGTTTTCAGTCTGGCAACAGTGTATAAAATTAGTTGGAAAGAGCTAGGTTAGTAAGAATGGAAACCATTAAGCCTAGCTTTGGGGTATCTAGGCATTAAGTATTTTGGTGACGGTAGAGAGGAAAAGCAGTAAATAGATTTGGTTCATTTAATATAATTTAATATGGTGTACTATACTCTGTGTGAATGGGTGGGGGGAAAAAACAGAGAAAAGAGGTTTTTCCCCAGACTTTGTGATTGGGAGAATTGTAATGACATAAACAGAAAAACCGAGGATACAACAACAGGGTACCTGGATTCAGTTTTGAGCACAGAACTACAGGTTCTGTTGGAGACGCCCAGCTGTCGCCGATCAGAGATGCAGACATGAAGTAAATGAATGCTGAGATTATTCTGGGTCTTATGTGGCTTATAAATGGTATATTCATTTAGAATTGCTTTTTAAATGTAATGCATTTGTGGTTACCATGGTGGCAAGAGCCAAACAGAGGGAAGTGACTGGGGACAGCGGGAAAGATGGAGATCTGGTCAAAAGTAATTTCATGAAGCTTCTGTGCCTTACCTTAGCTATGAGTAAACAGAATGTTAGATGCTGTAGACATGTGTTTCATTTTGAAGTGACTGTTATTACTATGGTCTAAAGTCCTTAGCCTTGATCTCTTGGAGCCTAATGTTCCTGTTCTCCAGCTGAGAGAGACTAATTCACTATCTTGTGTTGTAAACACTCACTCATTTTAACTGATTACACCTCCAATGATTCTCAAATCACTAAAATTACTAATTGCTATTCCTTACACATCAAAGAGTGAATCCTGAATAATTAACCCCAAATAAAATTAGATGAATTGGCCCTTTTAATTAGAGTCCCTGCTGCTGTTTGTTCTGAGCTTCCTTTTCTTACTGTTAAGAGACTTTTAGAATGATTAAAACTGTTTAAGACTTAAACAGCCAGTGACCTTTAAATACAATGTAAATCCATGAAAGCAATATTTCAGCTAGCAGGTGGTGAAGTAAATTTTTAGAGCAAGTACCTGTCAGCTTCAGTATTGCTTTTGAAAAAAAAAAAAAAAGAATACATGCCAAACAACAGCCACCTTGAAATGAAATGAATGTCTCTATTTGATTATTTTTAAAGCATTTGTACATTTGCTAAGCCTCAGACTCAATGAAATGGCAGGGTTGAAGGATAGTGAATAATGGTTGGCATCATTTTGTATAAATAGCAATAAGAATTTCTCAGTGAGGCGAATTTGAAATCACTCTCACATGAAAAGATGAAGACTGGAGAAATCACAGCAGGCCCTGGTCTCATGTAGACATTTTCATCCTCAGTGAGTCTCCTGAGCCAGGGGAATAGGCTCCAGCAGTAGGAAAAGGAAGCAGATGAGATGGCCTTGGCTGCTGGTCATCAAGTCAGGGTTACTGGCCTATCCATGTTGTATTCAGCCTGGGTTTTGTTGAAGACTTTTCATGTTCTCATGATCATATATTCCAAGGCTTCTAAATATAGTAGACTGTCAGTTAATCGGCACCCATGGGGATTGGTAGATGCTCAGTAAATGTAAGTAGACTGTCGGTTAACCAGAACTCAAGTAAATGGCAAAATTTGCTTGAGATTGTGCTCATTGCTTGAGTTCCGGTTAACGGAGAGTCTGCTGTAGTAAGACCCTCCTGTCTTCTTCATAGTCTTCTGAAGTTGTAGAGGCAGAGAAATTTTCCTTCTCATTCCCAAGAGACCTTAATTTCTCACACTAAACCTGCTATGTACTGTGTGGTAAATGTCCTTAGCTAGAAGCTAGGAGATTTGGGGTCACAGTGGGTTTCTTGGTATGATGGCATGGCTCTACACTATTTGACTGTTTCACTATACCACAGTGATTGAACATTTCTCCATCTATAAAAACGGTTATTGGACTAGGCCAATGACACTTTTTTCTTAAAATTAAAAAAAAAAATTTTTGACCTTTCATTCTAAAGTAATTTCAAATTTTACACAAACACTAAAAAGTAGTTTAAAGGTTCGCTAGTTTTCCACGTTCCCTTACATAATCACAGTACAGTTACCAAAGCCAGGTAATTAACACTGACACAATACTACCTGCTAATATGTAGACTTTAATCAGATTTCATCAACTGTTTTATTAATATCCCTTTTCTGGTCTAAGATCCTATCCTGAATCTCAAATTGTGTTTAGTTGCCATGTCTACTCAATCTCAATCAACAATAGTTTCTCAGCCTTACTTTGTTTTTCATGGAAGTCCTCTTAACTAGGGCAAGTCAGTAGAATCATTCAAGAAGCTTATTTATGTCAAGATATTTGTGTGTGTGCATATCCCAACCCCAGAGATTCTGCTTTCAGAAATCTAGGGTCAGGCTTGAGTATATGTAGTAGAAGAAAGTGCCCCATGAGATTTTGATACAGACCCTCAGTTATAATTCAGATGTTTTAGCACTTCAAGGACTAACATTTTTGAGATTTTGTCAGTATGACATCTCTCCTTTTTCTTTCTTCATTTTCCTATTCCCCTTTTATTCTGTTCTTTCCTTGATTAGAGAAGAGTCAACTCTCCATAATTCCTGGAGGATTCCAAGGATATTTTAAGATAACTTGTGGGGAAAAGAAAAAGATAACTTGTGGGATATAGATACTTATGGGATATAGATATGTTAAGATCTGTCTACAGATCTTTTACTGCAGAAGAAATCTCAAGTACAGTACATGTGATTGCAATGTTTCTGGAGGATAGGGTGCCCCATACCCAAATACCGACAGAGGGCTGACGACTCAGTGCCTGTGATCTGAAGGCATGCTCCCAGTAAGGGACTGCGTTAACAGCAACACCAGCAGCAGCAGCAGCAGCAGCAGCAAAATTGGGTGGCTGCCTTAAGACTAATTATTAACTGTCCAACTGTAAGTGTCAAATAGGACCTGTTACCCACCAGGACTTTAGTGTCTTGGACTTAACGTTAATAATTAGAAAGGGGCAGAGTCATCCATGGTAAAATAAGAGGGCTTGTCAGAAAAAATCCAGGCATAAATGCCTTTATTTTTCATATTACATGGCTGGATACTTTCCAGACAGCCCTCATATATGTGTTCATTCTTTCAGAGTTCAAAATTCAATTTAATTTAATAGAGATTTGTAATAATAATATTTTATAATAATGGTAATATTTATTAAGCATTTATTTGCTTTATCTGCTCTATATAGAAGTTAGTGAAACAGAGAGCCTGACCTCAAGGAGCTTATAATTTAGTAGGAGAAACCAATGGATATGCAGTTAAGCTTAGAATGAGCACAATATGTGCACTAATAGAGCTAAATCAGGAAGGAACAATATGTTGTCATTGAAATTGAGGGGGGTTCACTCTATTAGATATAGCAATGGTGAACTAAGTTAAATGAGCAACTTAATGTGTTTTTATTGTGAAACTACACTCCCTCAGATTCATCACCATCTTTGGACGGAAGGTAAGCTTCTGATCTCAATGGCCACCACAGAGTGGTATCCCATCTCTAAGGGAAAAAGGGACAGTTTTGGAATGGTCTCTCAGCGCATTGATATTTGTTTGCTAGCTCCTCTTCTCAGTGGTAAATTAAGAATTGTTATTATTGTTTCCCTGTACTGTTGCCTCCTTCACTGTCTATAGCATGGATTTTTAATTTTTATTTAATTTTTAAACAATTTCACTTTTTGGTATTGGAGTTGAAGATACCTCAATAAGTGGTAGAATACTGATGCAATTTAATTTGCTTTTCAACAAATGGAGACGACTGTGTGATAGAGAAATAGGGTATGGTTAGATGTGATGCACTAAGGTGTATCAGCCTGATACAGACGATTGGCCGGTGGTAGAACACGAGGACCGTTGAACTCAGTGAAAATCCAGGGCTTCTGTATTAGCTAAATGAAGAGTGAAGCTATTTGAAAACCGGGAAGACTTCATCTACTTCAGAATAATAGTTCTTACCTTTAATTTGAGAATCTCAAAGAGCATTTCAAGCTAAGTTATTTGGAAAGAGCCCAGAGACTATTACATTTGGCTTGGGTACATACAGTGATGCATTATACCAAAACACTTGGTTTGAGCAGATTCTGCAATTCATTTCAAAGTATCTTCTTTTTGATTTTTTCACAAAGATATATCTATAATTCATATTCTTTTTATGACAATCAAACCAAAAGGAGAAGAATAATAAAAATAACTCTTGTCATCCCATGAGCTATAGACAACCATTATTGTACAAATATAGAGGTTTATACAAAAAAAAAGGACCATATAATAAAGTCATCAGTAACTCACTTTTTTCCTCACATGATAACATATCAGAAACAGTTTTCATGTTCTTCTCCCAGTTACTCTATGACCCATTCCCTCACTAGATTTAAGTATTTGTTCAAAAACTACCCTAGTGAGGCATTTCCCAACCTTTCTCTTTAAAATTGCAACACTCTGTCACCACCCTAGAAGGTCCTTCCTCCTCCCTTGCCTTGTATTTCTGTGCAGTACTTATCACTATTTGATATTAAGTATCTTTCATTTATTTTTAAGTATTCTTTTCCTCCTGATAGAGTATAAATTCCACGAGACCAGCTCTTCCCTGCTGCTTCTTTCTTTCCTTCCTTCCTTCATTTCCCCTAGTATCTAGAATAACTTCACTTGACACATAGAAAACACTCAATCTATGAATATAGATGTCAGCTCTAGATCAGCACCCTCATTTTGATGGCTACACACTTTTCTAGGTGTGCTTGGCTGCCATTGATTTTTGACAGTATTTATTGATGAACATTCTGATAACTTTTTATTATATTTCATTATGATGAAGATTCTTCAATGTGCTTCTCTGTATCCTCTTCAGTTACTTCTATTGTAGGATAATTCATTAAAAATGGTGTTTTCTGGACCAAAGTGTTTAAATAGTTTTAAGGGTTTTGATACCTATTGCTAAATTTTCTGGAAAAATTTCATCTCTAACATTTCTATTTACAGCATATAACAGTGCTGACCTTTCTATACCATCAATAATATTGTGTTTCATCACTACTTCTAATCTTAGTCTTCCATTTAAATGCTATTGCTTAGAAAATTAAGTACTATCAAAATCAATTTGTTTCTTAGTTGAGCGGTAGAAACTAAAAATGGCAGAAAAATAGAAAGATTAATTTTCCAGTGTATAATTATGTATAATAAAAGTCTGAACTACAAAAATGTCTAGAGTGAGAACTAAAAAATTGAAATTATTTGGTCAAGGTCACGTTATCTTCTCATTTACAGATGAAGATGTGCATTTAATGGAGGATGTGTGGTTGCTATTTTGATGACAATGAGGACAGGGAATCAGGAATGCCTAGCCTTGCCCTCATATTATCACTTCTTCCAGAATGTTTGCAAAGGGGTTGCACATTGAAGGAACAAGAGCAAAATGTGAATCCAGGATTGCTTTGTTAATAGTGTTTAATCTTGCTCCAGGACAGAGGTCTGTGGTCACATTGAGATGACGGGTAGGCTTTGGCTCTAGGAATAAGCAAGCATTTTTGTCCTGTCTCTAATTGGAAAAACATGCTGAGTAAATCAGGGCAATTCCTTTCATATTTTTAGTTACGACCGATGGATACTAAATAGGTTCAGAAGATAGAGAGTGATACATTAAATGGGACTTATTCTCAATGGTTTCTTGACCTCTGTCATGTCCCAATATTTTCTGGTGGTTTTTAAGACCTTATCTAGTTTAACATTTGCAGATGACACATTTCTAGATACTGACAATTTCTCATTTGTTTTGCATATATATATTATTTTAAAATTGTAAATGGGTAAAATCATGGCAGATTAAAAACTGGTATAATGAAAAGTAAGTAAGCTTCTCTTCCACTCTTATTTCTCAGGTGCCAAATTCAGTTTCTTCACAGAGGCAACTTTCTGCTGATTTCCTGGGAATTGATTTAAAAGATAAGATCCTCCATGGTGATACAGGAATATGCATATGTATAATAACACAAATGATAACATTATACAAGCTATCCTAAACCTTGACTACTTCATTTTTAACATATTTCATTCAGTGTGCTTTCTGGTGTAGTTTTTTGGTGGCATGTACTTTACTGCAAACTGAAGATGAAGTTGAGGGTAAAATTGTAAATGAAGTCTTCAGTTGCTTAGTTTTGTAATAAATAATCTCTAATATGCGAGGAGAATGCTATAGCTGTGACACAACTCAATCACCTTATGGGGATTGTCACCCCTGTTGCATTTGTCTCATCTACTCACTTGCTCTCTCAGCCTTGTTCAGAGAGCTTCAGCTGCTCAGGTGTGGCCTCCTTTATTCAATGGGCAAGTTAAGAACCAATTGCTCTCCTGTGTGTCAGTGCAAAGAAAGAAGACTTGTCATCTATCACGTAGACATTGAAAAAGTCACTTACATATAATTGAGCTTAGTGATGTTCAGACTGATGGGTTAAGACACACTTATGGGTCACATTCACCTTAGTGGGTTAGCAGCCCACATTTTTAAATGAAAAAATGTAACATAGACATTGTCAATGCACATTACACGTAATAAGTATGGTTTCATGAAACTCTTGTTTCAGATATACATGTACTTACATATGTCCAGATTGTAGTATTATATCATGATATAAAAAGTTATATTTTTACTGTGGGTTGTGGCCAAAACAGGTTCATAGTCACTACTTTAACTGCTTTGATCTGCAGAATGACTCTGTGAAGTGAATATTATTAATCTCATTTAGTAGATGAAGAAAATTGAACCTGAGCTTGTGGCATTGCTTTTCCTAAAGTTAAGGGTAGAGCTGGGATTTGTGTAACTTTTGGGGCTTTTATTTTTGTACTATTTTGTTTTGAATGCATTTCCTTTCGCTATTAGTTACTGTTAGTGGGGATTAATAACTGCCTTTGCTGAAGCTTACGATTTGTTCACCATAATTAATTTTTTTCACCTGTGTGTGTGTGTGTGTGTGTGTGTGTTCCAACCCAAATTCTTGTATGCTCATCATTTAAATTCTTAATTTGAGGAACTCCTAAGTGATTTTATTGACAATTACTTTAAAGTTTAGATTTTTCTTAAATAACCCCAAATACTCCATGTTAGAAAGTTGGAGAACCAACAGCTGCCAGCTGGAAGAGCCCTAGGGTCATGCTACTCTATATGAAGCTCATGGATACACAACCACATCCTCTACGAGCATGTTAGAAATGCAGATTCTCAGGCCTCACCCCAGACTTGCTCATTCAGAGTCTGCATTTTACCTAGATCCCTTTGTTGATTTGGACATTGATGTTTGAAAACCACCTAAGGGCACATGTCATTTAATTTCATAATTCAACTGGCATTCACAGAGAGTGTATCATACCCCAAGCCTTATGCCTGGTGGTAGGGATCTAAAGATAAATTATGAGCACGCTCTATTTGTTAGAAGCTTCAGTTCTAACTAGGAGAGTATGACCATAAGCAGAAATGAGTACATGCAATCATGTTTTAGAAATGCTATGATAAAACTGTACATGAGCCACAAAAGGACCCACTATCTAAATCCCTGTATAAGTATATAGATTTACATGGATATTTAGATGAAGAAGAAAGGCAATGATGCTTTTATTTTTTTTACTGTAGTAAATATATCCAGATTTCAATCAGAGTTTAATTACCCTCTTCTGTTTTTCTCTACTAGAATCATACATAACCAGTAATTTATCACCTTCCTTGCTGGTATATTCTTGCTGTTTTTTTTCCCTCTCTAATGGGGGCCCCAATTTCATGCAGGCATAAGCAAGTTCTGTGTTCTGGTGCCTTTCATATATGCCCAACACATGTTATTAGAGTAACTACAGTGGGTGTTAACTCAGTCTTCATCACGTAGCCGCATGGCTTCTCTATTTTACTTCAAAATAGAAAGGATAGCTGGAAAAAAAATATTTATAGCTTGGTTCTTAGGAGTTTTTTCTTACTCCCTATTCAAGTTCATGCTACATAGAGCAGGCTATTTTCTGAAGTAAATTGACATCAAGTAGTGTTTGAGAATCAGGTATATAATACTTTATTTGCCCAACTTACCCTTCCACTGCCTGGTGGTCCTATCTCTGGCACAAAGCAAAAACCTTTGAATCTTAGCTGAATGATTCGGGATGATATGGAGCAAATCAAGCGACATCCTTTTAACTTCTTGCCATGGCAAAGGGAGAATCCATTTCCAGCTCTGTGTTTCACTAGCTGTGTAACTTTGAGTTAACCACTTTACGTAGTAATTGAGGAATAAATGTATTTTTCATCTGGTAGGCCTTGGATGGTGAGACAAAGGATAAAGAGGGAACCAGGTTTATAGGCATCACTCTGTGACTACTCCATTTCTTATATTACAAAACCAAATATTTTCTATTTTAGATTTTATATATCATTGCACTGCACCAATTGTCTGATGGTGTGCTCTTTTTTGGCTTTCCTGTTTGAGTTATTCATGCCCCTATATTTCACAGGGTCTAGGATTTCCATTTCGATTTCCCCATCAAGCAGAGAGGACAGGGCATTCACTGGTTGAAGGTCTACAGCTTAGCCTTGCTAGTTAGAAGGTACTGTGACTGATTCTATTTGGCTGCTTTTCTCTATGAGGGTTACCACCTAAGCTTCTAAGTCAGATGTTATTTGATTGTTTTAAAAAATTGAATGGAAAGGATCCCCCTTGGGCCCTGCCCCCATACACACACCATTCTTTCCATTTTGCTGCCTTCTTTAACCCATTTCCTGTTTAAACGTTACCCCCAAAGTTTGACATGAAATATCTCACTTTTATTATTATTTTCACATCATGCTAGTATATCGATAGTCTTTGGAAACCCATGACATCATTCCACTTATAACATTCGGTTTTTAGTAGTGGTATTTCCATTTACAATAGTAATTCTCAATCGCTGAAAATGTCAAATCCTAGAAAACATAGCATTCCTATGCATGAAAATAATTATTAAATATTGAGGATCATATACATTTCTGTTATGTTAGGCTTAGATATGAATTCTGTTTAGAAATAACTTCAAGAACAGTCTTTATATTTTATTTTTACACTGAAAAGCAGTCAGGTTTGCACCAGCTTCAAAGAGTGTGTTTATGTAAAATTAAATGAACCCAGAAAGCGATCTGTACTTTTTTTTCCCCTAAACAGGAAAAGGGTTAAAAAATGGAAATGTTGCCTTCTTTCTTAAGATGAACTTATTCTTACTGTAACTTAGAGGCATTTCCCTATGTTTACCTGCCTGTTAAAATAGTGAACTCTAAGTGAGAACTCTCATCATATTTCTCAGTCTGACTTAATGTAGTTATTTAGGGTTTTCCATTCCAACTCTCTCAACTAGGTATGCTTTCCTTCTAAGGACCCATTGTCTGTTCTTTCCCATTATCATGTATGTATCTGTGTTTGAGACATTTACTCACATCATTTTAAAATGTGAGTTCCACTCTGAATAATGCAGTGAGAAGTTTATCGTGGTTGAGTCTGAAGGAATGAAAACTTTGTCTAAGTTAATAATTGATCAAAGTTAAGCAGATAATTATAATGAGGTCATCACTAGGTCTTTTAAAATTCGGCCATCTTGCTTAGAATGTAATCTAGAGTCATGTTGCTTTCAAGTTATTTCTTTTTAAAAATATATTCCATTTTTCTTTTCCATTCCTTTTCACCCTCCTGGGTGTGTCATCAACCTGTCCTCACAATGTGAAATTTCTGTGGGAGAAGTATAGTCAACAAGGATCTAGATGGAAGGGACCTCAAAGACAGGCAGTTCTATGTTCTCGTCTTAGAATCATTTACTGTGAGCATTTGGACTGTTCATTTGGTTTTTGTGGGCCTCTGTTTCTACCTTTATAATGTTACCTCCAAGATTTTATTCAGTTTTGATACTGTTTAATGCTATGACAATTCTCTATGACATAATAGAATCTGGTGAAGAAGAAGATGCTCAGAAATTTCAGAAATGCTTCTGAAAATTAGGCTGTGAAGTAGAATTTGGTAGTCAAGTGTCTCCACATCAACCTTGACTTCCTTTGCTGATCACTTAAGATCTCATTATATGCATTCTTCTCGTACGTTATGACTTCTAAAGGCAGAAAAGAACTTGATGAAAATTCTTAACCTGTAATTAACAGGTGTTAATTATTTTTCAGTGCAGTCTTTGGCCAAATGAAGGCCAGATGAGTTTCTCAATCCCGGCTACACATTAGAATGCTCTGGGTTTGAAAGGAATACTGGAATCTGACCTTCCAGAGATCCTGATGAACTCTAAAGTTTGAGAACCATCAACGTAGAGAGCTGTGTATGAGTAAATGATCATATATGAAAATCTTAGCACAGTGCCTGGTGCCTAGTAAGAGTCCAAAAAACAGAACGTTCTAAGGATAGTAGTGTCTGTGGTAGTCTGAATAGGGAAGGGAGCTATTAGCTACTTGACAACTGTTAGCTACCCTTTCAACTCTAAGATTGTTGTTTATAAGGCAAATGGAGAGCCCAAGTGAACTATCTCAAAGGTGTATCAGACCAACCAGTCTGAGTCACCATCTTTCCATTGTGCAATTTATACTCTCCTTTTTATGAAGACTTAAGTTGTAGCTTTGGTATTATCCAAAAGCAGCTCATTGAGCGATAGAGACTGTAGCCCTGCCACTAAGCATTTAACAGCTGAAATGCAATGAAAAGCTACTTATTCATAAATAGAGGAGAACATTTTCCCAACACATTTCAAATACTATTTTTAAAAGGAAAAGGACATATTCCTAATAGAAGTTCTTGCAGAGAGTATTTAAAAAGATTCTATATAGTGAACCCAAAGAGCTCTTGGATATACAAGGTCAGACAGTTAATTTTGCTAACTCATCCTAGAAAATGTGCTACATACCTCATTGCTGAATATCACTACATGTGCTTAGGTTGGCATCACTGTACAAACAATTTGGTAAGGTGTTGTAACCTTGGCATAACAGTGCTGCCAATGTAAGCCCACAGTGGCAAGTTTGCGAACTTAATTGTCAGATTTTGGGGATATTGACAGCTCTGATGGCCATTCCAGAAAAAGAGTTCCAAAATTGCTTTGAAGGGTGGACTAGGCACTGGCATTGGTGCATAGCTTCCCAAGGGGAGAACTTCGAAGGTGACCGCAGTGATATTCAGCAATGAGGTCTGTAGCACTTTTTTTTTTCTAGAATGAGTTCCAGAAATTAATTGTTTGAGCTCATATGTCTAGACTTCAGATCTTAGAGATGAGGCATGTTATTCCAATTGCTCTGACTTCAGTGTGCTGTTCTTGTTGGTTGGTGATGTTGGGCTTTCTTAGTATCCTAAAGCCTCATATTACTTCTTATTTAAATTGTGTATAGATTTCCAAATTGGATGTTTCTTTTTTTTTTAATTCATTTTTATTGTTAGACTTATTGGGGTGACATCTGTTAGCAAGGATTACATAGGTTTCAGGCATACAATTCTACAGTGCATTGTCAACTTGATGTATAATCAGTTCACCACCTAATGTGACTTCTCTTTCCATCACCTTGTATTTAGCTTCCCCCCCTCCTCTCCCACCCCCTCCCCTTTCTCCCCTCCCTAACCCACTTGTCCCCAAATAAACATTAAAAAATTGGATGTTTCTTATTCCAGTTTATTCTATTCTGTCCTACACGTACTTTTAGATTAGCCTTTAAGAAATCATATTGCAACCAATGTTCTCATCTCAGAAATCCTTGATGGATCTCCACTACACACATGAGAAAATTCACACTCTTTGCTAGATGTGTAGTAACCTTCAAAACTCTTTTGTCACTGCTCTAATTTTTATAACCTGCTAGTATTATTTCACATTTCTATATATGTATGTGTGTGTGATATATATATATCATACACACACACACACACACACACACACACACAAAGTTGCTCTTTTTTCTCCTAGCCCTGATTTTTTCTTTTTTTAACCTGTCTTTATTCCACTGTCTTTCTCCCTAGAGCGGACTTGCTCTCCACATCATAATGTTCAGGAACCATTTAAATACTCAGTATATCCTTCCTTGTTTTACTATCTGGATGTAAGCTTTCCTTTATCTTAACTTCCTAAAGAGTTTGTTTGTACACCTTAATAATTTACAACTTGTAGTATTACTAGTGTATGCCTTTTTTCCCCCTCTTCTACTTGACTGAAAAATTTTTGAGGCTAAGGACTAAGTCTTATAAACACTTCAGTAATCCACCACCCCAGGCACCTTCCGTGTTCTGGCTGAATGTGCCCAGCCCTCATTGACTAGCTTTTATGTCACCTCCAAGGATCAAATCTGGCCCTCATTCTTCTGAAAGTTAAGCCTCCTAATTAAAGTGACAAGAACGAGGATAGGCAATAATTGTCACACAAGTCAAAAAATTATGTGTCAGCGCCCATCACAAATAATAAAATGCTAGCAGATATGTGTTTGTAAGAGTGGTATGAAGTCGTGTCCCTATGCACTCCATGCATGTGCTTTCTTTTTGTAGGTGATTTTCTTCCACCCCCACCCCCACCTCTTGATGATGCCGGCGCTCTTCCATCTGGCTCTGGAAACTTCCCTCCTCCACCGCCACTGGATGAAGGTGCTTTCAGGGCACAGGTAAGATCTGTGGTTGGAGTCATGTTTATAAGTCATGCTGGGAAGCTCATGAATTCAGTGATTGTTTTGGTGGCGGATAAACATTTATCCAGAGCCTGCAGAGAGCTTTACAACTCACAGGCGCTAAGGCGCTTAATGCAGAGTGCGCAGCTCAGGCTGCTCAGGGTTCTGCCTGCTTGCACTTCGAAGCCTGGGAAATCCTTTTACCTCCTAGTTTTGTTTCAAAACTGAAAGCCATTTATTAGGAATGCCATTTGAGAAGTTCACATTTTTTCTTGTTATACTGGGGACATACAACCATACTTGTTTATTGCTTCTTTTCTCCATCCACAAGCTTTGCATTCTACATGAGTAAGGCTGATATTTTAAGGCTCTGGTTGGTCATTGTGGGTCCTAATTGGTCAGCAATATCTTTCTAGCACAAGCAGCAGAAAATATCCATAAGGTTTTCTCTTCTGAGTAAGATTGAGGATGTACATTATAGTATGTGTTGATTTGTATACAACTCTTGTGCTCCAGAGGGTATTGATGGCAAAGTAACTCTTGTCTGGAGTCAGAAACAACATTAGCAGTAGTTCTCAGCCTGTGATCATGTAGGGTCACTGTTGACCAACTGCCACCATTTAGGCAGCCAAATACCATTCATGTCAGGAGGTACACCTTAATAACAAAGCAAACAAATTATTGTTATTTTAGATATGATGATATTACTCTAGATAGATTAAAGCAAGCTTGTCCAACCTATGGCCCATGGGGCGCATATGCCCAAGACGCCTTTGAATGCAGGCCAATACAAATTTGTAAACTTTCTTAAAACATTATGAAAATCACACATGGACCTTTTTTTTTTTTTTAATTCATCACCTGTCATTAGTGTTAGTGTATTTTATGTGTGGCCCAGGATAATTCTTCTTCCAATGTTGCCCAGAGAAGCCCAAAGGTTGGATACTCCTGGTAAAGGAAAAAAAAACAGCCCTTTTAGAAAATCATTGGAAATATTTGTGGGTGAAATGAAATAGTGTCTGGGATTTGCTTAAAAATAATAAGAGTAGGGAGTTACTGAGTGAGAATATAGGTGAAGAAAGATTAGTTATAAATTGATCAATGTTGGGTGCTTAGAGGTTTAGTCTATTATTTGCTATATCTTTATATGTTTAAAATTTCCTGTAGTAAGTTGTAAAGAGAAAAAGCCATAGGAAATGATCACTTAAATAGCTCAGGCCATTGTCTGGGTTTCTTTCTCCTAAATGTCGCCTTGGGGAAGACAAAGGAAGACATGATTTGTTCTTTCAACAAGTTTTCTGTGCTCCTGTGTGAGCATCCTTATGGCACTAGGAATTCTACAGCAAAAAGGGCAGGATTCTGCCCTCATGACATTTTATATTAGTGAAAGTAGCTGAAGTAAATAAAATACATGCATGGTAAAGAATATAAGAATGGGGCCAGTGCTGCAGATGGAGGAAATGATAAAGGATATGACTTACCCAGGGCAGGCATGGTTAATAAGACCTCTGTGAGAACGTGACAACTAACAAAGAGTAGGAAGAGGACAGGGGTGGGCAGGGATGAGCCATGTGGACTTCTTGGGGAGTATTTTTTCATAGACTAGATCTTGAGAAATAGAAGAAGCTTTTTCTATTGATCAATTGAAATGAGTAAGTTCCAGTTATAACCAGTAAGCTCCAATTCAGTTTGAAGGCTGGATCTTCTAAAGGCTATTACAAATTTTCTGTCTTAAGTATGGGTATCACAAACTCTGTACATTTTATTTTGCTGTAACCTAGTAAAAACAGAGATCAGATGCCAGCAATGGATAGTACCCTTACAAAGTTTATATTTATTTTATGCAACAGAGAGATTCCTTTGCAAATAAAAGTAATATGATTCATTTTTGTTGTTTTGTTGGGAGTAATTTTTTGCATTTTGTTTCATTTACACAATTAAAAGCTTTATCTAGTCTATCTTCTGTCTTGGATTGTCGTGGAAACTATTTTGTTGCATTTAAAACCTTTATTTCTAAAAAGTTCATTTGACTTTGTGACAGAAGACCTGTGTTTGAATACCAGTTGAGCAGATTATTCTAGTTATGTAATTTTTAAGCCAGTCACACTAAGTCTCAGTTTCCTCAGAATTATAAATAAGGTGACTGTATCTACCTCTAGCAATTACGTGAAATACAGATGGATTTGAAATTGCTAAGCCTGTAGAAGTATTTCGATGTTAGCATTATTACTGTGTAAAAAATAACAACAGCAAGAATAATAACAAGGCTTTCCCCAAGGGTTTCATTAAGAAAAAATTAAACACGAGTCTTTCTTAAAATCATGAAAAGTCTTTTTCTGTATGAACCTTGTCCTGATAACTATTCTGAAATCATGACTTTGTTTTTAAAGAGGAAAGAAATAAACAAAAAGCCTGTTGTCATGTTGGCTTATTTTCTCTGCAAAACAGAAGGAGGAAGGATGAAAAAATAAAATAGAGTTTGCCAAACGCAAAAGGACAAATCTGGTAGGGAGAGGCATGTTGTTCTTGAATATGTACTGAAGACGGTTGGCGAGTTCACAAGACAATGGGCATGCCCGTTCCTCATGCGATAGTGAGTGGTGGGAGGGGATAGGGACTTGGCTCCTCTCGGGCCACATTTGCACCACCTTTTGATATAAACTGTAATGTAGTCCAAAGTATTTTACTCACTGGATAAAGTTTTGCACTTTTTCCTCTCAGCCATAGTGAAACCTCCTTCTGCCAAGTCCAAATTGTAGCTGGTAAATGGCGTGTTTTTATGTAGAAGTCTGTTTATATTTCCAGCAAAATTTTCAGGTCAGAGCCAAAAGAACGTCTGCTAAGTGTGACTGTAAGAATTATAAGATTTTCTGAGCTGGAAGGGACCTCAGAGATCTAAATTTTAGACCAAGCTTGGCGCCGGGCATCTGGTTACAACCTTTTCATGCCCTTGCTAAGTCCCTCTCTTTACAAATGGGGAAACTGAGACGCAAGAAGGTGTATAAATCATGTAGTTTCTCACTAAGCACTTGTTGAACTGGAGCAATCTTGACTCTTGGATTTGTCCTTCCTTTCACTGTACCTGATGGCCTGTGCGCGTGGTTTTACTTTAATCCTGTGTCACCCTGTGCGTCTATGAGGGTCAGACGAGGAGTAAGTACTGTGCTCTTGCTTGGAAGGCCCAGCTGCTGCTGGAGTTTCTTGCTTGACTCACCAAACTTTTGATATGTGCCGTAAACTTTTTTTTCCTTTGCAAAAGGCAAATAAATAGTTAAGTGTCAGTACTGGATTTGAGAATTCTCATTTTTATGGGAAAAGATGACTCTTGGAAAACAAATGAGATGTTCTTTCTATCATGATCAGTGCCTTGTAAAGTTTGGAGTGACTGTGTACCAGTCACTTCATTCATTTCTTTCTTCTTCATTAAGTCCTTAGAAATGCAGTACCTTCTCTAACGTAGGCACATGTGCTAGGGATATAGCCTTCGAACTTGGGTCTAGTGCCCTGAATCTCAGTTTTGGGACTGTTAGCTGTCTTCTGAGCTGATGCACAGTTGGCAATTTCTTCCTATTTCAGTGACAATGGGGTGAGTTTAGAGTAGTTTCAAAGAGGGAGACTGTGTCATAGAAATTCAGGTTTGCAAGGGAATAAGACGGATTGGCTACAGCATCCGAATCAAGTTTGGAAGCTGCATGTATTCACAGCTTCTAAGTGAAGGTGTTTCACATTATGCCTTTGTCATCATGCTTTATTAGAAGCACAAATCTAAGTCCTGTGTTGTGGAGGAGGATCAGGGATATGAGGTAACTGTGGCTAGTGAGATATGCAGGAAGGATTGGGAACGATTTCAATTAAACTGCATTTTGATGGCTGGGCAGGACCTTAATTTTTAGATGGGGGGAATGGATTTTTCAACAATGAAGTAACAAGAATAAGAATGCCAAGAAGGAAAGCATGAAGTAAGAGTGATAAGCCTGCATTTCTGGCTGTGGAATTTGCCCTTCATTCTGAAATCATTGATGCTTTACTGTAGGTGTTTGTTACTGTTTTAAATATAAGGGCGACATCCCCAAGTCTGGTGTTGCATGCCAAGTGGTGGTGCTTTTAACACACCATAAAGCAAACTGTGTTGTGCCTGTGGGAAACCCCATGCAGACAGTTCCGAGTGTCTCGTAGACTTCCTTAAGCTCCTCAGGGACTTAGCTGCTAATACCTGGTGGCTTTGAGTTCAGGTGCCCGATACTCAACTTCTTCTTTTTACATCTACTTGACTCCCCCCCCATCCATGACTTCCAGTTGATAACTTTTAACTCTGCTCTTCTCGTTGTGAATCAGCCCTGTGTCTTGCTTGTACTTGCCTTCTATCCAGTGGCTTTCCACTTTGAGTTTTTCACATCTCTTCTGTTCACCCAGGCGGGATGACCACATTTGCTCCTGTAATTCCACACCCTCCACCTCAGAAAACAAACTGATTTGTCCATCTCTGGTTACTCCGAATGTTCATTTTGTTTTTCTCTTATTGAACTAAAATGTGTTCCTTTTTGATTTCCTCACACTGATTTTCTTTCTACTCTCTTAGAAAATGATGTACATTCAAAGGAACTGTCAAGTCAGGAGAGACATAATGATGTCTGCCCTAAGGAGTTGATCAATAAAGCTACTGAAAGAGGTGACTTTTCTGAGGAAAGAGTGAGAACAGGGTAATGTCAACTATGCCCTGAAATTAGGGAAATGCCCAGAGTTAGCTGAAAAGAGAAGAAAGAAGAGAAACTTCTGAAATCATTTATGGTCTTACTTAAAGTCAGTCTCCAAAAATTTGTAGGCCAAGTCATTTCTAATTCTTGTGAAACCATTTTCAAAGTTCATATAAATAAGTGTGGTGTGAAAGGTGGATTATATCCACTCACCTATTTTATGTATTTCATTTATCAGTGATAACTTAAAAATCTATTGAAGTTTTAGTTGAACTAGCACTGGAATCTCTAGCTCATGACTCCTAGTCCAGTACTGTCCTGGTCACAGGTATTGAATGACAGAATTTTTCTTGTAGACATGAAGAACTCAGTCCCACAGCCATGGCCACATTCATACATGAACTCTTAGAAACAAGCAGCAGGTCTTGCTTTGTGTGGTGTGGACACACCCTATTATAGAGGTCAGCCATCTGTGCCCGGCAGAGGGGTGAGCAAAGAGGAGGCTGGGGAAAAGGAGCAGAACCGGGATATGAAGGCTAAGAGCAGAGGTAGTGAGCAATACTGCCAAAGGAAAACCAAAATGGTCAGTCAAGGCTGGATTCCACGCTGAGGACTTGTCGTTTCTGTGCAGTGAGAATACAAGAGTATCTTGATCCATGAAAACATACCAAAGGAGTGACTGAGCTGCTTATTTCTTCCTGGCCCTTCGCCTTGCTCCCTTGGGCCTTGGGTTAGCAAACCCTAGTTGCCTTGTAGGGTTGTTTGTGACCCTGGCAACAGCAGTAGCACAGCAGCTTGCTTTGTGATTATCTCCTCCTTTTATGGTCCTCATATGTAGGTCAGGGTATGTTTAGCAGAGCCAGTGGGTTCTTAGGCACGTAGCTGGTTCTGGTCAATGTGACTTTCTAGAAGCGAATGTCAAAGTTTTCCTGTTTGTCTTTCGCTCTGAATCATCATCTTATTGGGTATTCATTTGAGAAGAGAGAAGTATTTTTGGTGTCTAGACTTGTAAAAACTTCTTTGAAAGTAGCATGCCTAGAGCCTATAGGGACTATTCCAATGTTGCATTTAGCAAATTGAGCGTTTGTCATGGAATGCCATAGTTTCCCTTCCTTATTTTTTAAAAATCGATTTAAAGAGATAAATCTTTTCTCTGGGATAGATAGTGGAGTATGTACATACTCACTCAACCTTATCAATTCAATTACCATTGATACTGTTACCTTGAAATAAGCTAGGACCCATGTGTGCTCTTTACAGTGAAAGGAAAGTCTCGTGAAAAAAACTGGTTGCGGTCATACTGCTGCATTGGGGTGAACCAATAAGGTTAACTTTTACTCTCGTTTTTGGTTTTGTTGTTTTTTTTTTTTTAATAGGGAGTAATTTATGATATTTGTGTATTTCAGAAAATTTCCTTTATGAGTTAGTGGAAGTTTTTATCCCATTTTGTCTCTCTCATCAAGAATCTTAGTGATTTCTTCAAAGCTGAGATACATTTTTTCTATGTCTAAAAACGAATGCATTTTTTTTTCTACTAATGTAAATAAATAAATAACATAGATTAAATGTCTTCAAATGGGTTTCCTCTATCAAGGAAAAAAGTCATGATATGCATATGTGGCCCATCCCCCATATGTACCGTAGGAAGCTCAAACAGTCCTCTCTCTGCTTTGTCCACGAGGCATTTGAAACAATTCGGAGAATGCATTGTAATATTTTAAATGTTGTGGCACTAGTTTTTTAAGAATAATTTCTCACATTCTATTGTACCATCACATTATTAATAAACTATAACGTCTACTTGTTTGTTGTACTGTTTTCTTGTTACTATCTCTTTTACTTGAATTTATCATCCTGATCTTTTACTGGTTTTTTTGTTTGTTTGTTTGTTTTGTTTTTTTGGGGGGGGCACAGTACTTCATCAAGTAATTTTTATCACGTGAATGATGTATTTCCTGAGGTCTTGTATATCTGAGAACGACATTTTGCCTTCATATTTAAGTAAAAGTTTGGCTGCAAGTAGAATTCTAGGATCAAAACTTTTTACCTCAGTATTTCACAAAGATGTCTATGCTATCATTTAGTATCATTTAGTATTTAGTGTTGTACATGAGAAATCAGATGACAGTCTGATTCTTTTTCTAATTTAGTGATTTTTTCTTGTTTGACCTATAAGTTTTGTTTGTAGGATTCAGCAATTTTACTACAATATGTCTAGGTACAGCTGCCCTCATCCTCACCCCAATATTTTTACTTAGCATTTTGTGAATCTGTTTCATCAGAGGAGTCAGGTTTTTATTTAGCTAAGCAGGATTTTGTGCTATTTGGAATAATCTTTGATTTGCCTTTTTCTTCCTTATGAAACTCCTATATTATGGTTTTGGATTTCTTCTCTGTCTTTCATATTGGTATTCTTTTTTAATAATTTTATTGTATGGAAGAATCCTATTGCTTGCTTCTTTTCTTTAGTTTGCATTTTTTGTGTTGATGATCTGAGCTTGACTTATAAATCTATATCCACCTAAATTTGGAGAGAAAATGTGGTTGGCAGTAGCTCTGGATTTGTTCTTCTGGTAGACTTAGCTAGCTTGCACTCTAAATTTTATCTTTAATCTAGATCAGAGGTACATGGCTCTTTAAATGTCAGGTCAGCCAGAGTGTATCAGCATCCAGTTTTCACCATATGTGTGCAAGTAGGGGAGGCAGGCTACTGAAAGGGTTTCCCTTAGATACTCGTGCCAAGAGCAGACTGGCAAGCTTTATCCCAGCCCTCCAGGCTGTGTGTTGGTTGTGAAGATCCATAGACAGATAGCACAGCCTCTAGTTTTCGTGCCATACATATATGCCTTTTGTGTGGTGGGATCTGACTGAGTGTTCAAACCTTTTTAATTTTCTCCCTCACTATTTCCCTATCTATGCCTCTTAATGACTATCCCACTAGGAGTGTCAGGAAATATAGTGAAGTAATATTTATTAGAAAGGATAAACTCATTATGGCGAAGTAGTAATTTTTATGAGAAAGGATAAACTCATTAAGTGATTTCACTGTTGTTTTGACTGGCTTCATTATATACCCCAAACACCCTTTCCAAAGAGGCTCCCCACCCCCCCTCACCGTTTTTGTTGTAGCCGCTTGACATCAGCTCGGTTATTGCTGCCTTTGCTGCTTGTCTCAAGCTCACTCTGCTGCTGGTAAGGGCTCCACAGACACCCCTTCTTTGCTTGCGTTATCTAAGCCAAGTAAAGCCTAGAGGACTACCAAGTATGACAGTTAGCACTGTAAGGGCTGGACCCAGACTGTCTGAATTGACACCTGGTCCTCTCTCACTAGTTGTAGGACTATGGCCATGTTATTGATCTTTCTGTGTCTCAGTTTGCTCATCTGTAAAATGGGCATAATGATTGTCCTACCTCCTTGAGGTTGCAAAGAGATAATACACATAGACAACAGTGTATGTACCTGACATATCCTAGGGCTTAATAACTATTTACTGCTGGTGCTATCACCACTGCACGATTCTGGGCCAGCTGGTCTGTGCTGAGTTCTGGCACAGGTATTGCTGTCCTTTGCTTTGCACCGTGGCTTCCCAAAGTTCACCATGATCCTATCCCTTCCTTGCCCTTATATACTTGGGGATTTTAAATCTGTTTGCTAAAGAAATTCTCCAACAAAATGAATAATTAAATTATCTTTTAGCTCTCTTACAACTCTAAAATTCAATGCCTTGGTAATAAAATATCACCTCTTTATAATTTCATATTGATTTATAAATTGCAAAATATATTATATTTCATCTTCACAAATAAGAATAGCACAAATATCATTTAACAAATTAAAAAAGTTGAGGCTCAAAGAGTCAAGGCAGCTTGATTGAGAACTTGTTTATACCCTATAACAAATGTCACTGAAACAGTGACTTATTTTTAAATGAACAAAAACAAAGTGCATTTTGGGGACTTTTAAGCCTCTTGGCTTGGTATCAATTCCCTTACAAATGAGAGAAGGCAGATTTTTTTAAATTTTCAAAAAGCAGCCAAAGTCATCAACTATACGTGTTCATGGCTAGTGACTAGAGGCCATTGGGAAGTTCATGTTCTTTCCCAGCCTCTAACATGTTCTCTGCCAATCCCCCCACAGATTGTACCATGCACTTCTTACCCACCAATTGGTAAAGAAGCCCTGTTGGGCTCATAAATCCTTTAGTTCCTTTGTAATTTATAGAGTCCACTCAACATGGGCACAAAACAAGTTTATCTGAAAGGAGAGGTAACGAGGGAGTAGAGGATACCAAGACCAAAAACCTAGAGTTTTAACTCATATTTTATATTTGAAACTCTACTATTTTAGGGAGATTTTCTGTGTCTAGCTGATTTTGCTTAATCTATTCTAAAGTCAAGAATTTGTGTGTGCCTAATAGATAAAATACAGTTTTACATGTGATACATCCTCCATCTTGCACTAGTGAAGGAACTGAGGCTCAGAGTGCCTAAGTAATATTCTAGGTTTCCATGGCCTTAAGCCTCCTAGGCAGGGACAAAAGCCTACATTTTTTTTTTTTTTTGAGTTGTACCAGTCCATTTCTTTGTCTTTTGCCGTCACTGCTTTCTTGTTACGCTTCCTTTATATTCTGTTTAGTATAGGACACGAAACATCAATTGTCACTTTTGTCTCCAAGTGCTTTTATTATTTGGACTCTCTTGATGAATTCCGTTATAGACTCCTCTATTACAATATTGTCTTTAACTTTCTTTCTTTTCTTATATATTTTTTACAGCTTGGAAGGAATTACTTTGGCTTTAAATATATAGGAAAGCTCTTTATAGACCTTTAAAATGAAATTCTTTCATAATTTTTGTTTGTTTTTATATTTATTTTACCAATAAACTTTATTTTTATTATTGTAGAAAAAAGGAAAATTGGTGGTACCTGGGAGAAAAAACAATGTTTCTATGGCAGCTTTTTAAAAAGAGGGATGGGAGGGACATAAGAAAGAAAATTCATACTGTAAGAAATGTAAAGAAATATAATTTTACTGTTATTTTTGGAAGTAAAAAAATTTGGTTTATGAGACATCCCTCATAAAACAGTATAGAAAGAGGGAGGCATAGCAAGAGCTGAGAAATTCCCCTCTTTCCGCATCATTTGTCTCATTGCCTCTATTGCTTAAAGAAGCCTCTGCCTGTACTACAAGCTCCTTTTGTTTTGAACTGTGGATGGCACATCAAGACAATATGCGATGTGAGGTTAGATCATCTCTAAGAGCCAAATCTCAGTTTCTTCAATCAGAGAGCTAGTGTGATAATCCTATTTCTTCAATCTTCTGGGTTTTCTTGATGGTCAGATGAAAATGACCCATTTGATAGCACATTCTACGTTAGTAAAGGATTGACTTTAAAAAAATAATTTGCTGTAATATTATTGCATATCCTTGAGCTTTAATTCTATTAGGAATTCTATTACCCCCATATGTAGAACAGTGTATTATAGGACCTTTAAATGGTATACTTGCTGGTATGGTGAGTATTGAAAAGAGGATGACAAACTGTCCCCTGAACAGAGATGTGTTGAGTTCAGCCACAGCTTACTGAAATATATATGCACTTCACAGGGTCTTGACTGCAGAATACCTGTCTCAGAACTTCATGGAGTGCCTGGGTGGCTCAGACTTAGTATTCCATGAAGAGATGATCAAACAATTGAATAAAAAATATGGCAAACCACAGTGCACATTCAGAAGACTGCATCATTTTTATTATCATTTTACATCAAACCATTCTGAAAGTTATAGTATGCCTAGAGGATTGTTTTCATTTCCTCTGAGCTCACTGAAAGTCGTACGTTGTCACTTTAGTAATTGTCTTCTGACCCAGAGGGGCTGGAAACCAGTTTTGTGCCATGGTAACTACAGAGAAATATTTTCATGGTGTTATAGAGTCATGAAATGAGACTGTGTCCCTTCTCCTCTCCTTCACCTTCCCTGCCCCACCATGTTTCTCTCTGTAAACTGGGATTTAAGCCATTGTCCTAACATGGACAACTCATTTCACCTCTACTGAAATGGCCCTTGCATGTATTTACCACATCCTCTGCTTCACCAGTGACTGTTAATTTTTCTGACATGTTCTTTGGCGTTTCGAAGGCAGGTAACGTTCCTGATGGCATGAGCCTCCCACTTCCTCCAGTTTTCACAACTTCCTTGGTTCCTGTGCTGTATCTGTGACTATTCTTCCCTCTTCTTTACCAGATATCCCTTATTTTTTTTCTGACCTCAAATTTAGGTACCCACTCAGGGTTCTTCTTTAGGACCTGTCTTCTTTTAGTAGAAGCCACAACTCTAATAGAGGCACTTTCAATCTCTGTTTATTTACTTCCTTGAATTGGTTTTCACTCTTGGCATTGTGTTTTCCTTTGATAACTTACATGCCATTTATCCATAGGATGTTTACACAGGGAAAACCTTCTGTCTCTGCATATTTAATATGCTCCAAATTCTACTCATCATATTCCCCCCAAGGCTTTCATTTTGTTAGAGATACCACCATATTTTCTAGTCTCCCCAACTCTGAACTCTGTGTTCATTGTTGATATGTCTTGCTTTTTAAATTTATCTGTCACCAAAATCTGACATTTTTGGTTAAAAAATGACTTTCAGGTTTGCACTAGTCCCTTCATTTTCTCATTTGTTGTCCTAACTCATTCCTTCTCCAGATCACAATAGACATTGCTTTGAGTCTGTTTGCTTATTTGTTTTTCCATTCCAGCTGCATATTTCTAAGCTATTGGTCTTCAGAAAATGTTATTTTCTTCCTATGGCTTTGTTTTGCCTACCATATTGAATTTCCTCTCTCGGTTGATTTTCAGAGTACTCCATGACTTATGACCCTTTAAAGCAAGTGCTCTTTACAGACTTTGCTCTTGTGAACCTGATGTTCTCAGTGTCAGCTTCCAACTCTGAGTTCATTTTCCTTGTGCCTTTTTTGCTGCCTGGAATATCCTTCTCTCTCAACTGATCAGAAATCCTCTCTATTTTGAAAAGCCTAACTACAATCCCACTTGCTTCTTTATAGCCTCTGGTACCACCAGCTTATCCCACCTTTCTCTGCCTCCCGACTCTACTGACTGGGTAGTGTAGCGTAGTGATGTGAGCCAAGAGTGTAGTGCCAGGAAGCCCTGCTGTATTGCTTACCAGTTGCATTACTCATCAACACATGCAAAATGAGAATAATTTAAGGACATTATTCTGAGGATTAATGAAGATAAAAAAGTATAGAGTATCCAGTGGTATCTGTTTCATAATAAAGGCTACCATGAATCAGTTTGTGGATAAATAAGTTAATGATGTTTCATTTTCCTGCCACTTAATAAATGTCTTTTTGTGGACTGATGTAATTATATCATGTACATTAATATGGCCTCCAAACTGTATATATAAAGCCAGAATCATAATGTGACATGAGGAGACATGTAGGAATCATTTAACATCACAAATTATAGTGCTTAATATTTGAAAGGTCCTAATTCAGGCCATCTTTCTTGTGATGAGAAAATAGGGGGTGGGGCAGATTTCTTAAGTGAACTGCCCAAGGTGATAGGAGCAGAGCTGGCCCCAACCCCAGCTGGAGGTTTTAGGACTCATAGGCCTAAATTTATTCTATTATCCTCTGTTCATTCCCCTTTTAGAGACCATCTGAGGCTGAATCACACAGCTCATATTACTCTGTCACCCATAGTCTCTGTCTCATTTAGTGATACTGGGTTGATATTTGTGGATTGATTGATTAATTGACTGATTCTTTGTCTTGGTAATAAGAATTGTCTGAAAAATCTATGGAGTATGTATTATCCATGGTATCATCACCCTTTTGATGCTTTTGATGCTGTTGTAGCATGCAGAGTTCAGCCTGTACCACTTCTGTGTACTGGCTCAGGGGGGTGGGGAAAGGAAATGGGAGAGGAAGTTGTATACATCATGAGCAAGTCCAGCTTTTCTATATTTAGTTCTTGCTACTGTTTGGAAAGTACAGCTCTGTTCATGGCAGTCTGGCATGTGTTTCCTTAGTGCCATTTCAAAGAAGGGAAAAATAAATTTGGGAATTTTTTGTAGTGAAAATAGTTACTCAGTGAAATCACATAAGTTCCTTCTTTTTCTCTTACTGAAACCTCAAACCCACGAGGCACAGATTCCTCAACCTCAGCTACGCATGTCAAGGGCTCATGCAGAGTCAGCAAAACCCATTCTGGCAAGATGTGCTCTGGTGGCTAAGAGGCAGGGCGGAGAGAATGGTGACACTCCTTCAGCCCTCTAGATGCCTTGGCCAGCGTTCAGATTGTTGCCCCCTGGAGGAAACTGAACTTGAACTACATGGATAGAAACACACATAGCCTTACAGCCCTTTGCTTAATTAACACTGTTCCTTCTGCCTGGGGGTTTCTCTGTGGGGTCTTTCTTTGGTAAAAGTTTCTCTGAATGTTAAACAGTCACTCCCCCAATTCAAATAAATGAATTCCTTCTCTTTAGTAGTTTTGGAATTTTCTCAATCTGAGGCTATATTAGTTATCATTAGGGAACAATAAAGACCCTTATGAAGTAGAATATGATTACCTAATCTCTATATAGATTTCTATAACATAGCAACTTGACTCTTCAGAAGTGGCAATGGTGGAACGGTTTGGGGCTGATTGCAGGGATCTACTGAACTGGGATGATGACCATGACCATGGTGAAGGGGAGCTAGAGTCCAGAGCAATTTGCAAAGAATGGGTTATGGGAAACAGAAGAGTTCAGGATGCTTTGTAGGATCCTGACTTTATTCAGGGGACAAGCATTTGCAGAAAGCAAATACTAGTGTTTGGCAAATAGGAAGATCTTCTAAAAAATCAGAATTCTGAGGCAAAGGTGGTGTATGTAGACTTTTCCTAGCAGAAATGTTGTTACCATTGAGCAGAGGTTGCCTCTAATTATTGAGAGGGACTATACACTATACAGTTTTCAGACATAAACAGCTCCGCCTAGATAAAATTGTAGCAGTAGTGTGAGACTAATACATTGCTATAATTAATGGTAATTTGTGGATATTGCTGTATTGTTGTCATTGTTTTTTAATTGAATATGTATTAAGCTCCAACAGGGTGCTATGAATAATGTGAACTTAGAGTTGATTTTTCAGAGCACTCTAAAAAATTTATAAACACCAATAAGTGGAAACTCATAGCCCCCCTTCGAAGTGGTAAAAATTGCCATTCCTACAAACGAGGAGAAGTGACGTCGATTGTGTTTGCTCCGTTGGTGCTGTGAGTGAGAACACAGAACTGTCGAATGAGAGCGAAGTATTTTCACTGTCTCCAGGAATTGGGTTAGAATACATTAGTAAAAAAAAATCCTCCTTAAATGTGTTTAGAGTTGTGGGATTTTAATTAAATTGTTCCAGTTATTGTTAGCACTTGTATTAGCACCAGGCAACCAAATTCTAGGCGAGCAGATTTCAAATTTAGTGTGGAAAGGAACTGAGGGAGGCATAAAGGGCTTGTTAAATGCAAATTACTAGACCCTGTTCCCAAAGGTTCAGATTTGGTCAGTCTGGCAGGGGGACTAACAATTTCCTCTTTGAATGGCCGTCTGAGCTACTTCTGTCCTCATAGGAGTCTCAGCTTCCCTTCAAAACTCCAGCCTTTTTCTTACAGGATCTGTCTTAGGCCACCGAAATGCAGCCTCACTCTGAGATCAAGACTTTTGGCTTAATAGTCGCAGCTATAAGGTCTCATAGAACTCATCCAGTATAATCCTATAATCCTCTCCTTTACAGCACACACTGCCAGCCCGCCTTTATAGAACACCTACTGTACACTTAGCATTCTGCCCGACACGTGGTTCTCAGGATCTTATGCCACCCGTGGGGTCTGTATTATCGCTCCCCTACAACATGGGCGGGTACTCACACTGAGAGGGGTTGTGACTGGGTCAAACATCTCACCGCTTTAAGTCCTCTTGATTTAGATCTAGGTACAGGCCCAGATTCTACTTTAAGTTTGAACCACACATGGGGACAGAGCCTGGTTTAAGTGGCGTATATCATGAAGAAAAAATCCCCATTGGAATTGGGGAGAGGGAAAGGAAAGGTAGAAATGACCAGTTTTTCATTCTTCATTTGTTACTCATCTCAGTTCCTTAATATAGGCTTGAGGTACTACACTATGGCTAAGTAAAGTGTAGTCTTTTGATTTATTGTCTGACTCTGAATATTCTATGAAAAAGGAAACATTTCTCAAGAAAGCCTCTAGTGAGGCATGAACAGAATTCTGGAGAAAGGCTAGCAAGGCTTTTCAGTTGAGGTTAGAAAAGTTAGGCTTGAGACAGCATCATTCCTTGCCTCCTTTGGACTTTTTTCAGCCTTTACCTAAGGAAATATCAGTCTTTTCAAAGCAGTCTGTTGATTTGTGTTCCTGAGGTTGAAGAGAGACATGTTTGTAGTCTTGGGGATTCACACTCATTCCTGATTAAGGTGACATCAAAAGCTTTCTGATATGGTCCCGTACTCACTTTTTATCAATGACCACTTTTTCATTAAAAAAAAAAAAAAGGAATTCCTGCTGGGAGTGTTGCTAATGTAAATTGTCTGTGCCCTGCTTAAAATGTAAGTGATTCATACCAAGTGTTCGTTCCCGTATCAGCACTAAGTCCCAATGACCCATGTTCACTCTCTGCTTCGTCACGGGGACCGTGTTTATCCTTAGATATGTGTTCCCTGGATATCAGCCAAGCCCCTTCTAGGCCAAGAGTTTGCACACCTGTGTAATCTGACCACAGCTGACCCTTTGAGTCTGATCTTCTTTTCTTTTTACCTAAAAGAACACTGGTTATTTGCCAAGTGTTAGAGCACATGGCAGTGCTCCTTCAGTATCTTGTTGCTTAAGTGGTAAATATTTTAATATATTTTTTTCCATTTCTCAGTTCTCACTGCATCCATGCAACTCTCTCTGGTTTTTCTAGTTAGCTGTCCCCCGCCACTGTGTGTGTGTGTGTGTGTGTGTGTGTGTGTGTGTGTGTGTTCTAGCATCTATGTTTTTTTAATACTCTAATACTTACCTGCCTGTATTCAGCCCTATAATATGGTAATTTTGGGAGGAACTAGCTTTTGTAATAAAGTTGTCAGCACTTACAGGCAGAAAACCACCGATTTTCCTCCCCTCCCCTCCTTTCCTCCCTCCCTTCCTCCCTCTCTTCTCACCCTCCTTTTCTCTCTTCTTTCCTTCCTTCCTTCCCTCCTTCTTTCCTTCCTAAATTCTGTCCTTCATATCAGTGACTCTATTTTTGAAATGCGGATTTCAGATTGTACCTTACTAGTAGCTGCTCTAAATCTTCGGTATTTTCAACTATCAAAGTAACACTCAACTAAATAGAAACAGAATACTTTGGTTCCAGTAAGTGGATATAAGTTAAAACAATAACACCACCCACTTTAAAATAACATTTTTTAAGCTACTTATACTATTAGATAGGTTGCATTTATATGAATGTTTTGAAATAGAAAAGAAAGCTTTTTAATCTAGAAGAAAACATAAAGAGCAAGTCTAAACTCATTTTGCTGTTGAGAAAACGTAAGTTTAGATAGAGAAAGTGATTTGCCCAGGGTCACCCTACCGAGTTATGGCAAAACCAAAATGCCTAATTTATTGCTTCTCTGCTCTCCTTGCATATATGTCCGCCCCTGTGTTCACCCAAGAGAATTCTGTGGTTGCACTGGGTAGGTAATAAGTATCACTTTTCTGAATCAACATTTCTAAATATTCAGAGCCATCTTCTGATATTAATATACTCATTCTTTTTTTTTTTCTTTTAAAGAAAATGACAATACTGTCTTCTTTGACTTAAGAATGAGTTTTGAATGTTAGGACTGGGACTGGGAAGCATTGGTTCAGGTCTCCCTGTCCCATCCGTATCTGTTGGCTGTTTGATCGACCAATAGTAATTCACTTAAACATTTATTTATTATATTATTATATAAGCATTTATTAAAGCAAAGGTTTCCTTTGATACAATCATGGTATTGGAATAGATGCTAGCTAAGACTTTCTGTTTCCAGTGTTTATTATGAATCTAAGTGTCTCCACCCATTCTGACATTTCTGTAGCATTTGTTTGCACCCTGTGTCAGTACAGAATTCTAAACTGGCTGGAAGGTAGATCACACTTTTTCCCTAATTGTGTTCAGCTGTCCTATCAGTGATACTGAAAATCCTTAGAAAGTATCTGTGCTCTCCTCCATTATTAAGTTGTCTCATCTGGGAGTTGGGATGAGAGTAACTTTCTGATTATTTCATAGATTCTTAAGAAGAACAGTTGAAATACTGGGTGAGATATTGCTTTGGAGATGTTTCACAATGTAAGGTATTCAGGTTTTAGTCCTTTTTCAGTCCCTTTAATGAATTATTATTCCAGACACTTATATCACTTCTTTGGGGGGATTGTAGTATTGTGTTGAAATGAAAATGTTGGAATAACTTCTTAAATTCCCCTCCCAGTTCTTTTATTTCACAAGCCCTAGTTACCTTTTTATGCTAATCATTTATAATCTATTCATAGTTTCCCAAACATTCTTTATCTGCAAGTCCTGATTGATGGGCTTATCACATAGAATCAGAATCACAGTTGTTTAATGAAGTTTCTCAACCCCTTACCCATTTCAAGGACATGCCCCCTTTATAGCTCTGGCTGTTTCACATGGAAGGCTTGACATGGGAACTGAACACTTTGCTTGTTTATCAGTTTTGTTAACATTTTGAGGAGTCAAGAACAAATGCAAGGAAAACGAAATTAAGGATAATGAGCCAATATGTAAAGTTAACATCAAATTTTCTAAGTATTCAAACATTTGCTTCTGGTTGTTTCTATTGCTCTGCTGAGGAATGTGAGACAGTGGCTTCTGAAATCTACCATGCTCCAAATCGATCACCCTTCACTATCAAAATGCAACTTAAGAGAACTATGTTATGAAGTTTTGAAACAGCACCCATATCAAAAATGCCTGACATGGTTTATTTTATACTGTATGCTACAGGGAGACCAAAAAATATTTTAGTCAATCTATGTTAATTCATAAGTTCAAACTATTATTCCCTCCCATTAATGTTTTCTTAATGGAAAACCAAACTTTCTCCTTCTACCTTTTAAAACTTCTATTACTTGCATTATTTTGTTTTAATTGTATTATGCAGAACATTCATGGGAAAGTTGTCATGATCTGGATGGTTTTATGGATATCTTTATAAATATTTCAGTTGGATTTACCTCATTTACACACATGAGCACACAACAGAAAAGGCAGCTAAACTGTGTGTGCGGACTGACCTACGAGAAGGCTCTGAGGGTCCCACTTCTTCATCTATAGCTTGCCTAGAAAATCTGCAGCAGTGCCTTTCAAACTATCTTTTCTAGAAGTACTTCAGGGGACAGGACTGGAAGCAAACGGGAAGACCCAGTGGATGGAACCCAAGCTTCCTCGGCTTGTCCTTGAACCACAGCAGATTCTTTTTTATCTTTTTTAAAGAATGGGTTCTGTGTATGATTTTATTTTCACCAGAGGGTTGTTCTGCATGTAAATGTCTGTTTACTGTCTAATTATTAATCCTATTGCGGTTATCCTTATAGTTCTAGTTTATTGATGAATAGAGAATATATGTATTTTTATGTCATTATGTAGCTATTTTAATGCAAATTGACCTTTATTTTTATTGGAAGGGGCTACTTTGATAGTACATTATTAATATAATTTTTATTTGATAAAGATTAGAATTTAGTGTAAATGCTAATCCAATGAGTAGGTAAACAGTAAAAAGTGGAGGTTTCCTTTTGTTTTTCTCTTTTTTTTTTGTTTTTGCTTTTTTGTATGAATAGAACAGTGAACAATAATGCTGCTGTGTGTCCTCAAGCACAGACCACTTTAATGATGTTCCTGCCCTTATTCCAACTGAGTTCGCTTAAACTCTGACTCTTTCTAACTTGGGGTGAGTTTGGGTCTGGTTGAGAATGGGCAGCAAAGATGGTGGCAGTCAAATTGTGAAATGTCATTATAGACATATACAATAAGAGAGTGTAAAAAGAAAAAAGAGGACTTGAGAGGTTCGTATTCCTCATTTCACAGAGGTAAACATTGAGATGCAGAAAGGAAAAGTGACTGCCTCATGGTGTCACGTGCAGAGCTGCCTCCCCACTGTCATCCCTGTTCTGGAGTAAGTCTGGTGCTGGCTGCTTCAGGAAGATGACCATGCCCAGCGACCCATCTCCAGATAAAGGAGTTTATCATGAGGGTCCAGGTGGATGAGCTCTGGCATCAGAAGACTCAGGGATGAGGCCATCTCTCTTTCCTTCTCATTTCTCTTTTCTCCCTTTCTTGCTCTCCCTGCTCTCTAGTCCTCTGTTTCTCTATTATTTGCATGACCATTATTCTCCTCTCTTCAACAGAGTGCTTCTTAGCTTCTGATATGTTTTGATTATTAATAATTAGCCATGAACATGATTCGGCTGGTTTATCATGATTAGAATTCATCCTTATGACAGTTTTGTTACATGTTCCTTAGTTCAGATTTGTAAGGAGGTTTATTTGTCTAATATATCTCTTTTTCATAGGCTAAAGTTTAAGTCCAGTCTCTTTATGGGGCTTAGGTCAGGTGTCCAGCCTTTCTTCTTCTATGGGTCACAGTGTTTTGAAATGAAGTCATATTGTCCAAAACACAGCTCTTTCAGAAGGAAGGGCTGGTGGGAGGACCACTTCCTTTAAAAAGATGTGGGTTTACCAAACATTACTAACATCAGGTGAATGTGGAGGCCTGAAAAGGATGAGATAAAAGGGAATGGGAAGGAAAAAAACTGAGGCATGTATCAAACCTAGTTTTAGGTTTTATCTGGATGTTCTCTTTCTTCAGGTATACTAGAGCTATCTCTGTCTCCTGTTGTTACCTTATTTCCTGTTTATTCAATGCCATCTTCCCAGTTGTCAAGCTATTATTCTACTTCGAATTGTGAACATACTGCCTCTATTTTGAATGCTACTGTGTTTGCTGCAGAGATGACTTTTTGAGGCACCACTGCCCTTAACCTCTGGAATAAGTGAGTCTTCTTAGATGATAATAATTAAAAGCTCCTTAGGGAAGGCAATTGTTTTCATTTTTATTTTTGAATCTCTGTATCATCCACATGATTTTACAATGAACCTTGAAGAACTTAGTATATTTGTTATCAGGCAGATGTAGATGTAATATTCTCCAGTAAACTATAAATTCCTTGAGGTTGGGGATCACGCCTTCCTTAGACTGCATGCTACTTAGCATAAACTGTTTCTTAAGGCAGCACGAGGGAAGAGAAGAGCCAGCCATTCACACCAACTAGCAAGACTGGTCCCCTGTGAACTTTTTTATTAGAGAGTTGAACAAATAAGGGTCAGTTGTCAAATGAGCTGGATTGTCAGTAATGTCTTCCATAGGGGAAGGTGCATTTGGTAAGATAGGTAAGTGGGTTTTTGGAAAGGTAAGCCCTTAACTTAATGAGTGGAAAGGGGAGTGCACAAGTCAATATAAACGAAAACACTTTTTTCTCTTCCAAGTAGTGAGTCTTGTTAAAGAAAGTGGCATTTGTACTAGATAAAATAGGTCATCTTTTCTATAATTCTCATTACTGAATGCTGCCTGTTTCAACGGGACATTGCCTGAAGCAGTGTGAGAAGGGTGCTTATATTATTATGATGTAGCATGGTGGGGGGCGCGTTATGTGAAGTAACAATGCTACAGTTTCCATTTTTATTTTTATCCAGATTTCTCTCCCTTATTATTTGGATTGCCTTTTGCTATTTTTATAGCACCACTAACTATGTAATATAACATAGGTTGTTTTTAAAAAATTTGTAAGTTTTCTCCTGTTTACAACACACACGCACACACACACATACCCCTGCCCTTTTAAATGTTTATTGTGTTAGAAATCTACTTATAGCAGTGGTTCTTCAAGTATAATCCTCAGTCCAGCACTACCCGCATTACCTGGGAACTTGTTGGAAATACAAGTTCTTGGGTCTCATCCAAGACCTAGAAAATCAGAAACTCTGGGTGGGGTCCAGTAATCTGTGTTTTAACTAGCCCTCTAGGTGGTTCTATATAGGCTAATGTTTTAGAGCCACTGATCTAGAAGTATGTTCTTCACAGATAATTGCCAGCACCATTGCATGTGTTAAGAAGCACAGGTGCCCCATCTGACTGAAGTCCCCAGCAACTGATTTTTACCTTGAATCAAAATATTTTTAAAAATTGTATACTCCATTGACTAACTGTGTCAGCCAAAGCATCTACTTTGAAACTGTGGTCAAGGTAATAATCGAGTGACCAACATTTATTGAATACCTGTGATATGAACAGTACTTGACAGCATGAACTTGTTTAATCCTTACAACAAGTGCATGAGAAATGAGACCCAGAGCGCTTAGGGTAAATTGCTTCAGGTCACACTGGTGAGTGACAGATCCGGGTTTCAACCTTCTGCAGTCTGACTTCAGAGCCTTTACCACTATTCTTTTTGTGTTTGAAGGTGGCTTGGGTGGAAAATTTAAAAGCGATCGCAAACAAAGAAATCCATTGATTATGTCCTTAACATCCTTAAACATATAAAGATGATAGATAAATGGGTGTAGTTTTTCGTTTATGGATAATACAGCTTTTTATTTTGTCATCACCAACATTTTGTTTGTTTGTTTTGGTTTGGTTTGTTTTTATAGATATTAGGAAAAAGGGGATAATGAACTTTACTGACCATTAAAGAAAATAAAAATGAAGTGAAATTTATGTTGTATTATTAATGCTTAAGTAATCCCATTGAGAAGAAAATAAAAATTATGTGTAGAAGGAGTGTGCTCTTTTGGGTAGTAAACTTCTGGGTGTCCCTGAAGATGAGATAGTTTTATACTCCTCAGCTCTCAGGGAAAGCTTTTCTGCTAATGAACCACAAAAGGAAGCCCAGGGTGGGGTGCTGGCAGGCAGTCCCTTGGTGTTCCCCATGAGGTCTGGAAGAAATTCTTGAACATTGTGAAACAAGATTTAAAAATCAAGGATGTAGTCCTTCTAACGTTAAGTTTTTACTGTGATTGTTTGGTTTCTTTCTTGGGTATGTTTTGAGGAGTTCCATACAAATCTTTTAAAATCCCTCTTGTGTTGTGTCACTGTGATTGCTTGTCCTCACTGAAGATTCTGAGGATTGTTGATGACGAGGAGTCAGGCTCATACATATTTTGAGTGTGACATGGAGTATTGGTTCTAATTCTAGAATGTGAGCTTCCTAGGGCAGAGATTGGTTATTAATTAATTAGAATTAGACCATGCCCCCTTGCTGTTTTTCATAAAAGCCTGATTTGTTCATTAGTTTCCTGATGTTAAATAGCAGAGGATTTTGCGGTTAGTCCTATTCCCCTACCTCACAATGGAAATGAATTCTTAACAAATAAATTTTATTTGTTAAGAATGTTATTATGCAAAGCAGGGTCCATTTATTTCCCTTCATTAATAATGAGTACTCTTACCATTCTGCAACCATTGGTACAATAATCAGTTCAAGCAAGGATCATCTTTGGATGCTAAAACTATTGGATGAAAGGTTCTTGATGAGCAGAATATCAACAGAATCTCACAGACAATTTACTGATTTAAAAGAAAAGAGGACACTTTTACAATGGAGAAACCTGGTGGACTCTGCTTTAATCAAGCCATCGCACTTGACATCACCAAACTGGGCCAAACTGACATCGTGAGCTTCCTGATGTGATGCAGGAGGAAGGGCACTGCATCATGCCTTGTGACATCCCTGCCAAACTCATTTAATCTGAATCTAATCATCAGACAGAATCAGATTGTTGAACTTTTTATAAGACACTTGGCCTAAATTATTTTTTTTTTAGAGTGAGTTTCATGAAAGACAAAAATAGGCAGGGAACCTGTTCTAAATTAAGATAGACTGAAAAGGCATGTCATCTCAATGTCTGATCTTTGATTGTATTCTGAGTAAGAATTAACAATAGGTAAAAGGACATTAGTGAGACCGCTGATAAAATGTGAGCATGCAGGAATATTAGATCATACTGGATCCGTGTTAAGTTTCTTGGATGTGATAATGGTATTGAAAAGTTAGGTGTTCTTAGGAGATGCAAGCTGAAGTATATGGAGGGGAAGTTTGTACAACTTTTTTCAAATGGTTTAAGTGCAATAACAAACTGAATATATAAGTGTTAATAGATTGACAAAAGGTAGATATTGCTATTGGTAAACATTTAGCCTTTTTTTTTTTCCTTTTTTTGCTGCCTTTCTGGCCTTTCGCACCTGAGTCAGGGTTGGAAAAGATCTTAGAGTTTTCTCCCATTGCTTCATTCAAATCTACTTGTTTCTTTTATTAAAGAGTAGTTATTCCTAAGCATTTACCATATTCTATGAATATTTTATATATAAGTTGTAGAATAGCCTTAAACAAATGAACAAACTCATCTGCATGGTGACTCTTGCCTTTGATTTGTTGGGGGAGAGAGAAATTGCATAGGTGTGGCAAAATGTTAGCCATTGATGACTCTGAAAGATTTGTGGGTTGAGTTCATTCTACTACTTTTTCAACTTTTCTGTGAGTTTAATTTCTTTTTAAAGAAAATATTTGAATATAACAAATGAATAAATAAATACAAATGTATGCTCTGTTATAACTCACTGTTGGTTCTCCTTGTCTATCACCTGTAGTTAGCAGATTGGCAGTATGTGGGCTGAAACATGACCCATCTGAAGTCAGACTCTTAGAAATGACATCCCAGGCTGTACATTTTGATTCTGGGCTCTGCTTTAGAGCCTATTCCTATGTATTTACAATGGGTGAGTCATCACCCTATAATTCTACTGGTGGCACTAGGAATTATGACTTTCCAAGTTATAATAGCCCCCAGTTGTGTTTTGGTGAGCTTTTATTATATACATGTTTATTGAATGAATGAAAATAAGTATCTTTTAGAAAATATCTTATGAATGACTTGTTCACGCAGGTTTTGTAGCTGTTAGTCACATGACACAGGCACTGGACCTCTTTTGTACCTCACCTCTCCTCCTCTCGTTCCCCCTTCATGCATCAGCCATCGTGTAGGTATGGCCGGTGGCACCTTGCCACAGCTATAGCACCTTTCTCTCACTTTCTGTCCTGGGACTTCTCTGCCACCATTCTACTTCTTGGGACAAGGATGATGGAGATTATAACCCCATAGGCATCTCTAAGCCAATGGAGAACTGGAGTCTGGGGATAGAAGTTCTGTTTTATTCACCTCTTAGGTGGGAAGATTGGAGGCACATTTCTCAGGACTGCTCCTTTCTTTTGTTATTTTGCCCTGGAAGGTTAGTTAACCATAAGGTGACTGGTACAGTGATCAGGAGTAAGGGAGAAGGCACTTTGGGAAATGTGTAGGATTCTCTGAGCTGGTTATAGGACTGTGGCCTGGGTATCTGATATGAAGTGCTGAGAGTAGTAGGATAGTTCCTGAATCGAGGTGCTGAGAGAGTAGATGGGCATGCCAAGAGAAGGGCTGGTGGTGGGACATGGGCAGAACTTCAGTTATTTGAAATGAGACATAAAATAGAGGTTCTATAGTGAGAAAGAGGTTCATTCCAATACATAATTGGAATTGAAATGGAAGAGAAAAGGTCTTATCAGAATGGAGGTGGGGGGGCGGTTCTCGGTGCAAAATCCCACCACATTAGGCTGGAACTTACTGAATTACAACAACCTAATATGAGAAACTGAAAATGGAGAATAGTTCCAACTCAGAGTGATGGCAGAATAAGGAGACTGGATATGAAGTGATGCCTTGCATGCACGGGCTAGTTGCACACTATAATCACTTGTTTCATTGTATAGCTCAGGGTAACTCTGTGACTTTTGAGTCTCTGTGGTTAGACGTGCCAGTTACTTAGGACATGGGCAATTGATAGACTTTCTGCTAGAGTACAGATGTTGTAGACCTTATTAAAGCCTGTCTCTTTACTGATAGCCCCAGGAAGCACCTAACGAATGATGCTCCCCTTAAGGAGAAGAATAATTAACAATAGCTGTATTATTCATATTAATTTATAGTTACTGGTGGCTGTAATTAATGCTATTAATGAAAATCATCATAATTACAGCATTTACAATTTACAGAGTATTTTCCCATCTATTTTTTTTAAATCTGAATCTTCTAACATCCCTCTAGCTTAGGTAGGGCAGGTGATGTTCTCCTTGTTTTATAGATGAGGAAAGAATTGGACTAGATACTAATTCACCACCCTTACTAGTAGATTGTGCTGTCTATGAGTATATGGAAAAATATTTATCAAATTGTATTTATTGTAATGTTTTATATCTGCACATAAGAAAATCAGGTGCACACAGGTCTCACCTGTCTTCCATAACAATAGTGTCCTACCTTTCCTTGTTGTACCCAGTGCCATCACATGAATGTTTAGTGTTTAAAAGTTTCTTTTCTTTTTTTTTTTTAAATTCATTTTTATTGTTAGACTTATTGGGGTGACATCTGTTTAAAAGTTTCTTTTCTTAATGCCAAAGTATTTCATAGTTATTAATACTCAATGCATTAAAGATGAACTCACCTGTAATAGAGGATTTAGCACTTTCAAAATATCTGTTTCCAGGACAAAGACCCACTGGCCTTACAGAGTTTGGTCAAACTGGAAATTCAGACTCTGATAAAAAGATAACAAACCTGTCATTTCACTGTGTTTTGCATTTCTGTCTGTGGCCAGGGAGCTAAGGAAAATCTCTTCATTTTTCACAAGGGCGACCTTCACATCTGGGCCAGACAGTGTGAAATACAGAGACACACACAGCTGTGCACAAGCATGTACTCCGAGCTCTCTGGTTCCCTTTCTACACTGTAATGCCACATATACTCTCTACCCTAGGAATTCCACTGACCTCATTGTGTTAATCTGAGAAAGGTTACTGGCTGGACTTATGCAGAGTCATGATTTATTGATTTATTCATTTATTTACTTAAAAATATTTATTGAACATTTCCATGGGTCTGGCCCTCAGGAAGATTCTGCAGAATCAGTGGGGATCAGAACAAAGTCCTTGCCCTCATGAAGCTTACCTTTTCCTGGGGAAACTGATGACAGATAAATATACATAAAAGATAATGTTAAATGGTGATAGATAGGATGAGAAAAATACACAAAATGAGTGAACGGATAGAGGAGTCATGCAGAGACATCCAGAGTAAGAAAATGATGTGAAAGCTGCTTTAGATAATGTGATAATGATGCCCATAATTAAAGATGGCTCACCAGGAAGGCTGCCAGCTGCCTCTGGGGCAGGAAGCAGTCATCGAGTTTGGCTCCAAGGGGCTGGGCAACAGCTGCACAGAGGTTGGCATTACCGGTGTGCCTGGGACAGGTCCGATCCAGAGGAATTACCTCACACTGGCCAACTGCACAAGAGATGGACTGATGTATTGTATCCTTTTCGGGCTATTTGATGCACAGATTTAAATAAATAAGTTCAGGGAAGTCGGTTTGGTGAGCAAACTACCAGGGAAAAAGGAACCAGTGGTCTTCCTAGGCAATCTCACTGTTGCATATGCACCATATTCACCAAAAAGACACATTTACTTAGAGGATTGTGAAGATTTAATGATAGCTTTTCGGTGTATTCTATTTTTTCTTGTTGAGGATATTCGGGTTTCTTGGCTAATGCTTTTTCTGAGCATTCCCAGACAGTGTCCGGATATGTAACTTCCTAAGACAAGTTCAATAGGGTTCATAGGTTATGTCCATTATAACCCATGACCATTCTTACTTGGTCAGTTTAAAATATTGACTTACCCTGATTTCAAATCCTAGGATTACCTCACTTTATACCTTGCTTTAGGCTCTAGGCAAATTGTTTCCTTATTTTCTTGAGTTTTCTCACAATGCTTGGGAATGTCCTTGTGTCAGTGTACTGTCTTCTGCTCACCCCTTGATTGATTCTAGGTGCAGGTAGAAGTTGGTGCTTTTGATAACATGGGGCATTGACACATGAAATTCATAGAGCACATGCTTCAGAATCGGTGACCACTGCCACGTGCTTCCTTTGCAGCTTCTTGTCCACCCTGAACAGTCTCATTTTAGTTCGGTGTTTAGGCTCATCACTTGGGACTTGGCATCTCTCTCTCACACAGACACACTAATTCTCACTGCTCCCCTGGCATTCTTCTTTATGGACTGTTCATGTCCCACCCTTGCCCTTTCCTGATCCAACTAAAACGTCTTCATGCTAAGCCGTGATTTCTGAATATAAAGATCTTGTGGTATCTTCCCAGTTGGATCTGCTCCTTGAGTACAGGATAGGGACATTTATTTCTTTTACTTTTATACTCATCAAAAAATAAGTGTGTGACCTTAGGAAAATCACCATATACCTCTCAGTTTTCTTATTTATCAAAAAAGGGGGTAATTCTACTCCAGACTACCTCACTGAGATTTTATAAGAGGGCAGTAGAAAAAAGGTGCAGAAAGGCTTCGACAAAGCTACACTATAACACAAGAAATTTGGACTCGGACTGGTATCAATGGAAACTGAACATTTCCTTTTCTAACATGTCAGTGTTGCTTCTGACAGGGAAATCCTGGGGGCAAGACCCTTGAGGAGAGACGCTCTAGCCTGGATGCCGAGATCGACTCCTTGACGAGCATCTTAGCTGACCTTGAATGCAGCTCCCCCTACAAACCTCGGCCCCCCCAGGTAAGAGCTGTCCCAAAGTGTCTGCACATTGCCAGCTACAGAGAGTGTACTATTATCTGAAAGAACAAGCTGCTGCTTATAACCCTCCCTTTTATTTGTTGATTTATTTATTTTTGATCTTCTCAGAGTCAACAGTCTAAGTTTTCTTTTTATTACAATCAACATAAGTTAGTTAACAGACAGAAACTTTTAAAATTGATGTTATTGGTATTTTCCTTAAATACTACAGCAACATTATATAATATGGTTATGAAAATTCAATCTCTTCTTGTTCCATTGCCCTGCACTTTTTTCTGGCTTTGCACATGTGGATATTTTGTTTTATGTTTTTAGAGTCTTCACAGATAAAATTTAGTGTGGCTATGGTAAAATTAAGGTGAGGGCTGCCTCTTTTGTAAAGACATTTCTTTGTTGGATCTGTAAAGCAGCTTCTGTGTTTTGGTGGTTCTTGTATGCAGTGCTACTCCAGGGACATGTTTGTACACATTTGCTTGGAGCTGCTTTCAGTTGCTTGGAGCTGCTTTCAGAGTGGAGTGGATTTCTACGTTGAAGACTATGAAGTCTATAAAGTTTTTTTAACTTTAATTTTCAGAGACTGTGAATAGCTTATTATTGGCAGCTTGAAGATACCGGTTTCTCCTCAATCTCATCGGAACTTAATGATGAAATTTTAACCTGTTTCTTTAAGTGCAAATGGTACCTTGTAATTTTGCTTACTTTGGAGCTTTACTATTTCTCTGCATCTTAGTTTATTATCTATATTTCAGAAGCTAGTATTCCCTTGCTCGTGGTCATTCACTGTCTTTCAGGTCTTCAGAAGGTAATGGCAAGTCAATTTCAGGGCTTCTGGATCCTCAGAAGACACCCATCAGAACTGTTGATGCAAACATTGATTGGGCTGGCACTATTGTCACTGTGTTCTTTGACTTTTGTGTGAGGCTTCCTTGACTAAGTGACAGTGCATATTGACATTGTGAGTTTCCCTCAAGTTCTTGAATAGCAGCTTCTATATTCAGGATGGTTTCTTTCATGAGTTAGAAAAACCAGTCCTGCTTCTCTGCTTTCAGTCATTTCAGCATTGAACTGCCCAAAAGGAGCCAGTGCTTTCTTCTTCAGACATACCCCATCACCTTTTCTTAACACATAACGGGAATGTCAGCTATGAGGGGCCATATGACAAAACACACTGAGCTTAGCTCCTGAGCTGTCTTTGCTCTTGGCTTCACCAGACCTGTCAGTGGTGGAAATGCTCTTCATGTCTGTAAGTGTGTACTGAACTGCAGGTACTGTAGCAGGCACTGTGATCTTTTGGAGGAACTGTTAGGAGAAGAAGAGTGGATGGTTGAAAGGAAAAAAATAAGACCACGTTTTCAGCTTTCAGAGTGCATACTATCTTACATTAACCTATGGCATAAGGAAGAGAGGGATAACACTTTAAAGGTGGCAGAATCTGAGAAGATTTATCATCAGACTTCTGTGTTCAGCTGGAGGGGTGGGTGGAATAGTAATGATGGAGACAATGACAGCAAACACCTTGAGCCCTAGTGTGGGAAGGTCCCGGCAGCCCGGTGGCTGTGGACAAGGCCATTAAAGGCTTTGTGGGAGGTGTCCTACCGACAATGGGAGGGGGGGTAAGTTTGCATGCTAGATTGAGGTTTTGCCTGTCTTTTCTAGATAATGAAGGATAGTTGAAGGTTCTCAAGCAAAGGAAAGCTAAATTTCATTCTGTAAAAGGAACATAGGAAATAAGACCAACTCTGGAAAGATGCAGGGGGGTGGGCCCAGGTCTGAGGAATATTCTCCAGCAAACCTTGCTTATTTTCTAGTTTCTGACCATTGTTTGATTCAACGAAATACCTGACACACAGTTTCTCAGGATAGCGAGGCCACTATGCTGCCCTCCCTTTTTTAAAGCAGGGGTTTTGCTTAAGCTTTTTAATTGCCTCCTCAGTTCTTATGCCCTAATATAGAGGGTCTGGCACAAATCACGCACCTTTTTTATGAGCTGGTAATCTATACCAAATCTTTTATCACAAAATCATAAGCATACAATTCTGTAACGTGACAATATCACACTCAAGCACACTTTAGGTGACATTTTAGGTAAAATGTTCTAATTGCGGTCCATCTCGTGTGAGACATTCCCATACAGGGTCTGGTGTTACTTCTGCTAGACCCTGTGTACTGGGGAGAGTCTGCTTAGAGGTTTGTGTTTAATATAGACTTCATTCCTAACGCCGTATACACATATACCTTCCATAAACTACTGCATTTTAATGGGTTTATTCAGTAGCTGCATTTTTGTTTGAACCATTTTTATTGTACACACAAACTCATAATCGCTGACATTTGGACAGTGCTTTACTCATTGTAAAACATTTTCACATATACTCTCACTTGAGTAAGACATAGATAGCTCAAGTCTGAGCTATACATGATGTGTTTATTTTGTGGTTGAGGAAAGTAAGACTTAGTGGATAAGTGACTCACTTTTTGACTTAGGACTCTGGTGTAAGCCCAGCTGGACCCTGAATTTAGACCTGTGTTTGATTTTAAGTGCTAGAACCAGAGTGAGGATGTCAGGATTTTTTATAAATGATTTTACCACTGACAAAAACTATGAAATCAGTCATCTAAGTAACCATGACCTTTGAGTGAGCTTTCTCATAAAATGAAAAACATTCAGAAGGTTAAAAAAGTTAATAATGATAACCTTTAAGTAGAATAAGTTGAGAATTAATGTAAAATTTATTTTCAATGAGCTTGTCCCATTTGGAAATTAAAGCATGATTCTAACATTTTTATTATTCTAATTTAGGAAAGCAAGAGTTAATTGGGAGATACAGTTCTTCTTTAGAATTATCTTCACTGGGGTGGAACCGAATTAGATGTGTTAGTATTTATTGGTCACCATAATTACATGCTATGAGAACAATAATCACACACTTAAAGTATTAAAAATATGTGCCAAAGAAGATGATGTCTACAGTAGACTGTTGTGTTGTAATGAAAAGGTACTTAAAAAGTCCTAGAAATGTAGACTGTTAATGCCCAACTTTGATGTTTCCATTTTTGATCCAAAGCAAATTGCAAAACCCGTTGAGTCATTAGACAGTTTAAAGTAGGCTAGTAGGTCTCTGGTTTCTCATTATTCAGACATGTGTTGTGTGCTTTCCCAAACTTACTCTGAATCACTTTTGTAAGACTGCTTTGACTCATGGGTCTAGGGGACAATAATAATATATGTGGAGTGTTTGTGTAGTTAGAGGTCCAATGGAGCTCTGTTCATATAGCAACATTGAAAAAAATGTCTGAACACTTGAAAATAGATTTTATGGAGCATTTTTTTTCCTTTTTTCCAAAGGAGCATTTTCTCAGATGTCCCAACTTTAGTTCTGTTCACTTATTTATTCATATTTAATTTGAGAAATGTGACTTAATTCTACATTTTCATTCATTCATCATGCATTTATTGAGATCCCAGGCATTAGAAATACAAAGGTTAGTATCAACACGTCCTTGTTCTAGAGTAATTCCTACTCTTACAGAAGAGACGAGCATGCAAACAATTCAAAAGGCAGTAAAAAAGGGTTTCTGAGTGTGCTATTTTATCATGTGATTCACTAGATGTTGAAATTAGTAGAAAATAAAAAAAAAAAAAAACGAATATCAACATTATATTTTATACCTTTCTAAGAAAGTGTCAGGGAGGACTGTACGGAGCCAGGAACATTCAGTTTACTTTGCTGCCTGTGTCATGGGAAAGGCATGGAATTTAAGGTGAGAGAATAACAGTAATTATAAAGTCAAGGAATGTTGAATGTGAATGCCTCGTTTGTAAAACAAGTTAGTTCAAATGCAATCTAGGGTATACCGAGTGCAGAGGGGATAGGCAGATGAAATCACGTGCACTTAGTACCTAAGTTGCCCTCTTGATGCCAAGAGCTCTCATAGCAAAAGGAGGAATTTAGGCAAGATATTGTTTCTGTCTACAGTAGGTTTTGGAGCTAACTCCTTTAGCAAATTTTAAATAAGATGTAAAAATATACATTTGTATCACTGCGCAGAGGTATGCAATGAAACTAACTTAGTGTTTGGAACTAAGATTTCTAATTGTTTTAAAATGTGTGCATGAGGGAATAGTTTTAGAAGGAGAGATGTCAGAATTCAGAAGAGGTGGTATAATCAGAGTATCACAGCTTAGATAGGCTTTTGAGGTCATGCAGCCAAACTCTTACTTCACAGAAGGAAAGTCTTCACCCAGAGAGGGAAGGAGCACAACTCAATGAGGCTTAGTTTGGGACAGGAGGGATGATTCTTTCTCTTTTTCCTGAAACATGATGTAATGGTTTTCTGTGGATGTTAATAGCAATTGAGGGATAGTTTGGTTTCCTTTAGCTTTTAAATTGGTTAATTCCAATATTTCTCCATTTTGTGGTACTTTTCCTAAAATATGTCTTGGAAACATAACAAAGGAGTAGATAAATAAAAAAACATAACTCAAAGATATACAGAAACTTTATGACAGTATAGCATCTTTATGTTAGTGTATATCTAGATCCCACCCATCTGGCATCGTTTGTTATAGAAGTACAGCATAGAATCTTTGAAAGAACTTCACAAGAGGTCAGATTGAAATTCTCTTGATTTCTTAGAAGACAAAAGATAAATCACAGACTTAGGAGTTTTTTTTTCTTCTTTTGGCAGAGCCAGGGCTAGAGTTCTGGCCTTCTGAGTACAAAGCTTCCTTTTCTTTCCTGCAGTGAGTTTGGTAGGGTTGGGGCTGGCGTCTAGGTGTCTTGGAAGAACTTTCAGATAATTTATATTACTATTTCATGGTAACTGGGGATTTAATCATTTTTTAATCAAGTTGCTTTTGAATCAGTCCAATGCAGTTTCACCAACCTTATTTAAACTCAGATGAAAACTTTTGGAGAGATTTTGGGAAAAAGCATTGGGTTGGGCATAATTTGAAAGCCTAGATTCCCAAGTTGGCCAATAAGAGCACTATCTTCTCAAGGTATAGTTGGTCACCTTCCCGAAAAGAGGTCTAGTTATGTGAATTGTACACATCTCCAGCCTGAGCTTCCTTTTCTTTATTTCTGAAGTGGGCACGGGAACTACAATTATTCCCCCTCAGAGATACCATATTGTTCTAAAGTTATTGTACAAGGAGGAAGAAGTTGGCTGTAAGCAGTTCACTCAGGCCTTCACATTTCCTTTGGGGATTGTTAGCTTGTGTCTGGAGTTTTCTTTAAAGCTTCAGGTCTTTGTAGGCTTGGGGCTTACTTATCCTTTCTGAATGCTGGTTACCCTATAAATTCTATATTTATCTTCCTCATGTAAACCATTTAAAAAGTATCGTAATTCCTTCATCTGTTTGGAAACCAAGTTGTATAAATGCTGTTTAGTCACATGTGCATGTCTTTAAGTGCAATCCCAGTGCTCTCACACTGAGTTACTTTCATAGGGCCATAATCTATGAGGCAACCTGAGAAATCATTTCAATTATTTCAGGTGTGTGTGTGTGTGTGTGTGTGTGTGTGTGTATGGAAGGGTTTTTATTAGGAATTCACACGGCCTGAGGGCTTGCATGCAGCATAATCAGGGTGGAGTCTTGTCCTGCCATGGATCTTCCATTCTCCTGAACTCCCTGTTCTAGCTTGCAAAATCCATGAGCAGCTGCAGGGAGATTAATTGGTAATTAAAATTTTAATATTTCATATTATTCAATGTAACCCAAACATGTAGGCTACTGGGAGATGAAAGCTGCCACAGGCTGTGACTGTGTGATGAGACTGACTGTCCCTGCACCTCGGGACTTTGTTGGCTCTTTCTCTTCTTGGGAATTGAGATAGGAACTTATTCTTACGCTGTTGAAAAAGAGAATAGATGTGTATAGTGTTACCTTCTTTTCCCCATATTCTCCTGGGAAAATTTTCGGAGCATACCATTATTTGCTGGAAAAAATGGATTTGTCTATATATCTGTGTTGTCTGCCTATTAACAGCTTTCTTTGAGAGCAATGGTAGGAGTTGCAACATTGTAGCAGTCTCATATATAAGATACCAACTGGACCACAGTAAAAGTAAAATGTGCAAAAATATCATGTTAAAGGAAAGAAGGGTCTCATTCTTGCAATAACCATGTTTAGAAGACCTGAGTTTTGTTGTTTTTAGAATGCATGTTTATTACTGAATCAACCTACTAGTGCAGCAACGTATTAAGAGAAAAATCCATTCATTACCTGAGTTATTTTGAATTAGTCTGTACCTGCCAGAAAACTTCGACGGTTAAATAACAATGAGGTGGGGTTGAAGGAGCTGTTAGCTGACTCAGAGGTGCACGCCGCCGTGAGTTTGATGAAGGGCAATTAATTCTTGGATTGTATGTAATTGCATCTTAATCACATTTATACCTCGTCTTTCCACAAGGTGATCTTGGTGTTTGTTTCATATGTGAGCACCATAATAAAGTTAACGTTAAATCTTTGTTTTGAGTACCATGAAAAGGTAACATTTTCAGAGTAGAAATTCAGACTGAACGTCTGCTTTCACAAAAGATCTGCATAAAAATGTCCATTTCACGCACCCCAGCCTAAGGGGATGCTCCGAGTGGATGGGGCAGCAGCGTAACTCACAGCCATAACTCACGGCCGCAGTGCTGGAGGAAGCTGAGCAGGCCTCTGCCGCCAATGACCACAGAGAAGTCAGCTCTGCTGGAGCCCGAGAAGGAGTGGGGGTATCCTCTCTGGTGTCCTGGTTGTGGTCCTATGGTAGCCTCTAGCTCTGATTTGTTTGCAAGACTTTTTGGCTCAGTGATGACTGTTACATTACCCTGGATCACTCAATTGCAGGCATTGGTTTCAAAAGAAACACACAAAGCTGCCTGTTGAGCGTCTTCATTTCACAACAACATCTTAGTGGAAATAATTAGCCCTATGTCCATGCAGAAGCAAGCACACATCACATTTGCAAAATTAAAGAGCTTTCATGTCAGGACTGGTTTCCCTATTTCTTTCCTCCCTCCCACTGTTTAAATATCTATTTTGGTAGTAGTCTTCATCTGAAACCCCACATTTCCTTTTTACTCCCTATTTTTTTAATTTAAGAAGCAAATAAAGAACAAAATACAAACCCAGCTGTATTTTTTACTCAAGACGATTACACTTTACCGTGGCAAATACATAAGAGGTTGTGTTTTCAGAGAAAAAGCCATACCTCAGATAAGATACTGTCACTGCTTTGTCCTTTTTGATACCCGTTTATTTTACATGTTTTATAGCCAAATTAAAGTATAATGATGATAAGAATGGATTCTCTAGACAGAAGGTTGGAGCTGGTTACTAACCAATCCTACATTTCACCATTTGTCATGGTGGTAACTGACCTGTTTCTACACAAAATATCCCATTGGTATGTAACTTTTAAGGTTCTTTTCACAGTGGAAAAATTACCAAGAAAGTCATACCTTGCTTTTCAGGGAATATACTAATTACAGATATGAAACTTTAATTTGTTACGTTTCATAATTTGAACTTACACATTTCCTAATAAAACGATAAATTGGAATTTTATTGAAATGAAAAATATAAATTAAGCACATATTGCTGGTGAGCCAGCAGGTATTTGTAAGTTTGCATTTGTAAGTGGGCAACTTGTGAATTTTGGAATGTGTCTGGCCCTAACCCAAAAGGGCACCTGAACTATACTGTCATATTTGGGTTCAAGACCATAGCAGGGAATCAATTGTGTTTTGTTGTTTTGAATCACAAATTACTCAAGTGTAAAGTAAAAGTTCTAATAACTTTACCTCCCTGAGTATACCTTCTAGAGACAGTGTAAAAGCATATAATGTCTTAAGTTTAAACAGCAAAGAAATGATTGTGATAGATACCAGACTATGAAGTTCTTAAAGCATGGTTATCTTATGTTTCCTGGAATACAAGAGGTGTGCAAATTTATATTTGCTGAATATAACAAATACGTAAATGTTGTCATCGACTCCAGTTATAATGAAACTGTCTATCCTCAAGAATCTTCTAGAGAATCCAGTTTGGAATTGACATTGAGTTAGGTAAATGACAAAAAATACCTACTTTCTGAAATTTTCATAATAAACATGTATTTGCACCAATAAACATAGCTGAGGCAAATGAGTTTTGAAAGGACAACTTACTGATTTGGCTAAAATGTCTAGCTTTATCCCTACATTGCCTTATATCACTTGAAAGCAGTGTACCTAGTTGAGAAGATGATATTATCTTGGGTTGTAAATCAGTACTATACCCATTCTCATATTATTGGGATAATATAAAAATTAACATCGAGTTCTTTTCTGTATCCTAGACAGTACTACAGAAAAGAGAGAACCATATACCCAGTGTTTTCTAATACAAAGATCAATGTGATATATTATTGGATTCAGTGATAGGAGACAACAAGCTACCTGACTGGTAAACTGACAAGTAAACTGATAGCATACTTCCTTTTTTAAGAAAAAAAAAAAATCTGCAGAATCATCACATGACCCTTATCTCGAGTTTCCAGGGTTCGTGTCCTCCGTCTTTTACCACATTGTTTCTGATGCCTCCTAACCTGCTATTTGATATCATACATATATGCCCATTATAAGCCATTCTAAAACTAATTGTCCAAATCTAACTCGTGCTCTTTTAAATGGAAACAAACTCTCTACCTATATGTGCCTGTGAACATCCTTAATATATGTAAACTCTAGACATTTTTAATAGAATTGAATTCTAAATGGATTCTTTGCTTATATTGATGTTAAACAATGGATCCGTTAAAGTAACATGTTAAGTGGTATAAATGAAATAAAGATTTAAAGTGGCTAAGGAGAATATTTACTTCTTCCTTTTAAGAAATATATTTCAGAAAGCTTGAAGTAATCAGACACAGAATCCTTTGTGATACATCTTTGATTTTTTCAAATTCCATCTTGATATTATACTATATGAAAATACTGGAAAATGATACTTTATAGATACTGCTAGAGGCACTAAGTTCCTTAGCAGTATGGAACCTTCTTGGCCTTCTCCGCCCCCCAACCTGCCCAAAACGAGGTTTTAGTTCCCATATTCCCTGCATGTTAAATTGAATCTTACCAAGGTCATCAAACCAGGAAGCAGTTTTTATAAACAGCATCCTGGATGGCTTAATATTCTATATAATACTAATTTTAGGGCTCCTTTTCTCATCACTTAGCCTGTCATACTAAAAGTTATGATGTTTAACTTCGTTTATGGTAAAGCCTACTTTTACAGTCACTTGTAAATCGGACCTTCCTACCAGCAAGGAAAGGAAAAAGAGGGAGAAGCAGGCGGTCTGTTTGTAGGTGTGTTAGAACGCGTTTCCCTCAGCAGGAAGGGTGCACACGGAAATGTGTCGTTCAGAACATCACCTGTCTACCACTGTCCATCATACCTGATGGGCCAAGGAGAAAGACACAACAGAGTTCATGACGGGATGTGAGGAAAGGACTGAAACGTGTCTTGTAACTGGTTAAGGGGGGCTTTCTGAGAAGGGGTGTGGGATTCAAACGGGTGGTCATTGTGTGTGCTTTTCCAGAGATGCTCTCTCTGTCTTGCTTATTGATTGGTTTGTTCACTTATTTATTCGTTTTTTTCTTTTGTTCATTGATCATTAGTGTAATATACAATTTCTGTTGAATTGTTGAAAGATATTAAAGAAGGCCTAAATTAGTGGATAAACATACTGTGTTCTTGGCTTGGAAGAAATAACAGTGACTCTTGAATAAAACAAGTGTGAACTGTTCAGGTTCATTTTTATGCAAATAAAAAAATACTGTAAATGTATTTTTTCTTCCTTAAGATTTCCTTAGTAACGTTTTCTTTTTCCAGCTTACTTTATTGTAAGAATACAGTATATTCGTATAATACACAGAATATTACAAAGTATATGTTAATTGACTATGTTATCAATATTCCCATCAACAGGGCTATTAGTAAAGTTTTGGGGAGTCAAAAGTTACATGTGCATTCTTGATTGTGTGTGTGTGGGAAGATCGGCATCTCTAACCCTTATATTATTCAAAGGTCAATTGTATTGTTAAACTGGCACGCTCCCCCAATTGATAGACAGATTCAAAGCAATCACTATTAGAATTTCAGCTTGTGTGTGTGTGTGTGTGTGTGTGTGTGTAAAATGACAAGTGAATACTAAAATTCACTGGAAAATCAAAATGCTCATAATAACCAAAACAATCTTGAAAAAGAAAAGCAAAGATTTACTCTTTTCAAATGCAAAACTTTTTACAAAGCTTCAGGAATCAAGCTATATATATATATATATATATAGAGAGAGAGAGAGAGAGAGAGAGAGAATCCAAAAATAAATTACTACATTTCTGACCAATTGATTTACAACAGAAGAACCACAATACAAGTATTCAGTGAGGAGAGAATAGTTATTTCAACATATGATACTGGATATCCACATGCAAAAGAATGAAGTTGGACCTCTATTTTTGCCTCCCATCCTTACATGATTAGGAATCTCTGCAGGTAGGATCGGACTTCTGTGCAGCTCCAGAGAGCAGACAATAAACCTGTATTTAGAAGCCAAGAAAGGCAGGCAGCAACATTAATACAAGGACAGCATCTTTCTAACAGTAAGAGCAATTGAAGTTCAATATAGGCCTCCTTAGAAGATGGCAAGTCTACCTTCATTGGAGGCATTTGAAATGATAGTCTAGTATTTACCACATGAGTTTTTTAAAGTCTCTAAAACCTCAGTTATTAACCTGAGTCAGTCACACATCTCAGAGTTGACATGAGGACCACATGAAATAATGAGTGTGTAGATAATGTGCAAATATACTATCGTGAGCATAATAACACTATTATTACTGCTGCATTCACCACCATTATCTTTGTCAAATGAATTTGAGCACTGATGCTTGAAAGGAATTCAGGCAACAGATGGGAGAGTTACTTCTGTGATACTGGCATTTCGTGGTTCTCTCCTTCCTGGTTGTAGGGCTTGCAGTTTTCTGTTCCCCGATACAAAACTTGGAAGAAAAGACAAAAGACCTTGATTCTACTCTAGTGCCCCAAATTGACTTTCTGTTCCTAATGCAAACTCCTCAGCCTCAATAATGGCTTTGTGCTGTTTGCCACGATAACTAGTATAGATGCTTTATTTATTAAAATTGCTAATGATAAGAACCTCAAATGACCTTAGAAGATGGTCTTTATGAATATCAACGGAGCTCTGGGTGAACACTGAGAAGGGTTGGTTATACGTGAAACAGTGTGAGGGTCAGGCAGCAGGACACTGTACTTCCTCAGTCTTGCAAGGAACATATCAATTCTTAAAAACAAGGAAGTAAAATAACTTGATTAGAATCTGAAATCAATTAGTTACGATGTCTTAAGGGGTCTAGAATTCCGTGATAGGTCAAAATATCTAGTGGGTAGTCACTATCTCCGTGGGTCTATTTCAGTATCTGTAAGTTGGATTTGAGGAATGCGATGACCTCTCATGGTGATTTTAGTTTTGAGTTGGTATGGCCTTTGCCCTGTGTAAAAGAAAGTTTATATTGATTTTCCTTTCTGTGCTTTTATTATTTCATTACAGAAGGTTTTTCTTTAAGACTGGATTGAAGTTGATGGATATATATATATATATATATATATATATATATATATATCCAGAGGGAAGTATCCACCCATTGAGGAACCAAATCCATCTTTTTTAGGATAATTTGAACCCAAATTTATAGTGTTCAGGATGATTTGGGACAAACCTCATAGAACTTGATTATTGGAAAGAAGTATATAATAGTGTTTGAAATTGTGGACTCTAGCATCAGATTGCATTGGGTTCAAATTCTAGCTCTACTATTTCTAACTATGTGACTTGGGATCAGTCACTTAAACTTTTTGTACCTTTTTGTTTTTCATCTCTCTAATGAAGATAATTGTATCTATCTCAAAGGATTGCAATGAGGAATAAATGAGTTACCATGGGTAAAGCACTTGAAACAGTAGTTGGCATATAGTTAGCAATGTTTGCATAAACAGATCTTATTATTGGTAGCTGGATGCTTATTCTGAAATAGTCTGAACTATTGCTTTTATGTAAAAAGATTGACTATAAATGTGGTCTGTGATATCCCTCCAAACCTCTGAAACAGGTTATCTATCTCATACAACCCGGGTATCATTCTTATAATACCCTAGAAGTATGTGAGCGCTGTCCCTGATCCTTTGCTTCATCATTTTGGTTTGTACAGTGGCTTCTAATGCCTGGACTCAAAAGCCAAAACTAGAAGGATGCCCAGTCTTGCCCTTTCGTCTGACACATGCATGAATCATCATCTATTTCTGCAGATTACAAAGTAATGCCTCTGATAACTGAATTAGGTTCACTTTAAAAACAAAAATCATGACTAATAAATTATGAACTTATCACAATTTAGTAAGCCTAACATTGGACTCCTGGTATAATTTATTCTCATCCTATCTTACCTGCACAGAGACTAAAGCATGTAAAACCGTGGTTCAGATCACAGTGGCTTCTTATACAGAGAGTAGTGGGCTCTACTCTCTATTTCTCTCATTTTGGCAGGTCTGTAGTGGGGCTCAGGAATTTGCATTTATAAGACATTCCCAGATGGTGCTTATGTGGGGAGACCCTTCATTTTGACAAAGCTGCTTGTCATATGTTTTGTACTTATTAGCCTCTTACTTCTTTCTCTCATCTCTGCAGCTGTATACTCTTAAGGCTCCATCCAGTGTCAACAACAGACACTAGTCTAATGTCTTAATTTGCTAGAGGAGGAAACCCTAACTTAGAGAAGTAGCTTCCCCTGGTTACATAGTACATTAACAGAATCTGGAAGATTTTCATATAATTGAGAATGATTTGCATCTGCAACTAACTATGTAGACTTAGAGAACTAGAATTCCAGTTTCATTCTTGCCATGTTTGGAAGCATGAATTTTGATTGTTTTATCTCTCAGAACCTCATTTCCCTCATTTGTGATATGATTACCTCTCCTACTTACCGTATTTGGTTTTGTCAGATGTAAATGGCATACATACTGTTCATTAAATTGCTTTGTAAATTATGAAGCACTATACAAATATTTTTCAAACTCATCCCAGGTATCAGATGCAATATCATATTAAACATAATATATTTTATGATAAGTATACCCCTTTCCCACTTCTGTAAGGTAAATATTGACTTTTTGTTCTTAAGGAAGTAGTGCATTATAAAACTTGTCACCTTTTAGAATCCTTTCTGCATTGATTTCCTTCCTGCATTGATTTCTCAACTAATCTGTTAAAAATAAGCAATTAGAACTTGTCCTTTAGCTATTTATGCATCAGAATACATATATAAATGTAAGATGTGGTTCACACATATGCACATTTTGTCAATTTTTTTCTTAGTGTCCTTTTATTTAAGGTGTCCTGCAAATCACATTTATTAAGGATGAAATAAGGAAGTTGCGATTTTGATTGAAATAAGTTTTTGTTGCTGTTGTTTTTTGTTTTTGTTTTTGTTTTTCTTTTGGTCTCTGTATTATAAAGAGAACTGAGTTGAACCAAGGGAACTGGATTCTCCTCTCAGGTCTGCAATTAACAGGTGTGTAAACTCAGACAGTTTCTCTCTCTAAGATATAGGCCCCCATTCGTAAATGAGGCTAGTTGTTCCATTCCTTCAATTCTCAATGTCCATGATATTAGAGTTATATGGTAGAGGGGGTTATGCAAGGGTGTGAATACTAGGAGATGGGGATTATTTCTGTAACTCTTAGAGTTCACTTAAGTCACAGAACAATCATGTGAGGTAGGCATTATTCTCATTTCCAAGATGAGAAAACTGAGGCACAAAGATGTTAAGTATGGCAAATGTCAAACCAGCTGTATAAGTGGCAGAATTCAGGTTCAAATCCAGCTGATCAAGTTCTGGTGCCTATAAGTTTAAACCCTCTGTCATATTTCTTCTGTGTGTTTATCTGTATCTAAAATCAGGTCCATAGCTCTTTCCTTCTCTTCACTACCTTCCCCTTTCCCAGCTCCATCTCTTTATTTTGGAAATAGCAAATAGATGGAGAAGCATAGTGAACAGGGAGGAATCACAGGCAGGAGCCATGTTACCTGTGAAAGTAATGGGTCTGAGCCTGTCTGAGGTCTCCAGGGCAGAATTTTCAGTGGCCTTAAGGATTTTGCCTTTAATTTAAAAATGCATATGGGATCTGTGGAAATCCAAGGGGAGCAGCTGAGAAGAAATCAAAAAGAGAAAATGGGAAATTGGGGCTATTTATATTTTAAATCTAAAGAAATTGAGGGGCATCTGTTCTTGGCCTATTTAAGTTCAGCTATCTGGTATTCTACCTAGTCACCTATTCAATAAATTAAATCCTACTGGTTTTTATATTGGGATTTTTACCTGAGTCCATCCCACAAATTGAGAAAACCACAGTTGACTATGTGCTAGTTTGTATCAATTTTTAAAATTTATTTCTTCATTGAATTATGTACTTCTCCATTCAACCAGAAATTGTTTATCCCCTAATGAATGCAGGCAATGCAGATTAAAATTAAGGGGAGTACGGTTTAGAACTTTCCCCATCCTGCAAGGGACTTCTAATGTAAGAAACAGATTTGTAAACAGATGACAGGGATATATGATTAATATAATAAGGTATGTTTGAACAAAGTGCTTTGGATTCAGAGGAGAAAGTGCTCCTATCCCTTCCTGGAGTGTTTAGAGAATGCTTTTCAGTGGTGATATTTAAGTGGAAACGTTGTCTGACAATTAGGTTCACGAACTTGCCACCATGGGTTTATGTTGACAGAAATGTACAAACAACTCAGTAAGGTGTCATAACCTTGGTCTATCTGTGTCTCACAGCTGTGTTCATGTCCACATGTGGTGACATCTTGCTGAATGGTGTTCATTATTGTTGTTGTGTGTTTTTGTATGCCATTGTGAGAACGTCAGCGCTTGAATTAGAGCCATAAACATAAGTTAAATTTCTTGTTAAACTTGGCAAGAATGGAAGTGAAATCAGGGACATGTTAGTCTAAGTTTATGGGGAATAATGCCATGAGGAAAACAGCAGTGTACAAATGGATTAAATGATTTTCTGGGGTAAGAGAAAGTGTCACTGATGAAGAGAGGTCATGGCAGCCAGTAATAAGCAGATCTGAAGAAAACATTGCAAAAATTCATTGAATTGTGTGTCTAAATCGTCAGTTGCCTGTGAGAGGCATAGCAGACCAAGTAAATATTGAGAGAGAAAAGGTTAGGAAAACCTTAGCTAAAATGTTGACAAGACATGTGCAAAAATGGTCCTGAAGGCACCAATGAACAAAAGCAAAAGAAAGTCAAAGGTTGCCAAGACCTTTGGAGAGGCACGATGATGTTTTGGGCCATGTTATCACTGGTGATGAAACATGGATGTACCAATATGACCCTGAAACAAAGCATCAGAGTGCACAATGGAAGTCAGCCAATTCTCCATGACCAAAAAAGTTCCATCAGTCCAAATCAAGAGTCCAAGCTATGTTGCTAACCTTTTTGGATATCACAGGGATTGTTCATCATCAATTTGTACCAACTGGACAAACAGTCAACCAAGTTTACTGTTCAGAAGTGCTTGAAAAGGCTGCATGAAAAAGTTAGACAAGAACAACCTGAACTTTTTGCCAACAACTCATGGCTCTTGCATCACGACAGTGCAACAGCTCACATGGCACTGTCTGTGAGGGAGTTTTCAGCCAGTACACAAATAACTGTATTGGAACATCCTCTGTATTCACCTGATCTGGCCCCTAATGACTTTTCTTTACCCGAAGATAAAGGAAACATTGAAAGGAAGATATTTTGATGACATTCAGGACATTAAGTGCCAACACAATGACAGCTCTGATGGCCATTCCAGAAAAGAGTTCCAAAATTTCTTTGAAAGGTGGATTAGGTGCTGGCATTGGTACATAGCTTCCCAGGGGGAGTACTTCAAAGGAGACTATGGTGATATTCAGCCCCGAGGTATATAGCACTTTTTCTGAGATGAGTTTGCGAACTTAATTTTCAGACCTCATATATTAAGTAACTGGAAACAGTTTGCCCTGGTTGGAGCTCAGGGTATGTAGGTCGAGTGTTATGAGATAAGCTCGGAAAGAAGGCAGGTAGATAGGATTCTGTATATGCATTCTCTCCTTCTATCTGTCTGCTTTATACGTAGTGATGACTCAGTACCAGAAATCTCAGGCAACAAAAAGCAAACATATACAGTGTTACATTTCCCTGTGATCCCTCCACCAATATGTCCTGAGTACAAATAATTAAATGCCAGTAACTCATCTGAAAACTGTCAAAATGGAGGCTAGAAAGTTCCGTGTACTGTCAGGATAAAATCACGCCAATTATGAGTCACTGGGGATACTAGGATCAGCCTGATCTTCTTTAGCACTCCTTCTTTCTAAAGTTGCTGGGCCTGTCTGTAATGATATCATGTGTTAATGTTCATGATTTGGAAGTATTTTACTGCACAGAAAGCACATTTAGAATAGGTTGTCTCTTGTATTACTTAGCACATATGAATTAGTTGTTAATCTATCTGATATAAGACAAAATTGAGGACCAGAAATGTGAAATGACTTGCCTTAATTTTCATGAGAAGAAAACTAGAGAACCCAGTGCTTAAATTTATATCTTCTGCCTACAGTTACTAGCATATTTCTAGTACATTAGTGGTCCTGCATAGCTAGGAACTCTGGTCAAATGAACTCTTAATTGGAAGCTTGATATAAAATGGCTAACATGGAACAGATCTGCTTAAAATATGGATTGGTGCCTCTGGAACCTTGTTGGCCATCTTTCTGCTCACCCCAGAGGCTACTCTGGGGCATGTCTATCTCTAGTATGAAAACCAGCCCTATTACATTGTGCTCCTTCTTGTCCTACCTTGGAGCACTCTGGAAAGACCTAATCATTTCGCTGCCCAGGGTGGGACAAGTGTCAGAAGTGAACCAGGATCCATTTGGGGTCAGCCACAGTATTCTCCCACTGATCCTGCTGTGAGTTCCTATGGTTCATAGCCCAGCCCATGAAAGAATACTAGGGGGAAATAAAAGAACCAGCTAATGAAAGCAATGTGATACAGTAGACAGAGCATGTGACTTCTTACCCTAGTCCTGCCCCTAGCGAGCCGAGTGATTTATACCAAATGAGGTGCTTCCCTTCTCTTGCACCAGCATTTTATTTCATAAATTAAGGATTTGGACTTCAGGCCCATTCATGTACTAACAGAAAATATCCCATGAGGCCTTCATTCCTTGAGGAAGATACGTAGCTTGTTGCACCCTAACAGGAGGATTGATCCCGGTGTCTCACACTCTTTCATGACTGCCGGTGACATATATTCCAAGTGTTGTATTTCATGGAGAGAAGAAATTGGTCACTGATCATCTTGCAGGAATTCAAGTGCTTTCTCTCTTTTTAACCCATGAATGGGTTCTTTGAGTTTAAACATTTTATTACACTTTCTGCCTTATTTTGCTGCCTTGAATATGGGGATCATAAATGAAGAAATTCTTGGAAGAGGGAGGGGGGAAAGGCAGAAAAGGAGAGCTAGGAGTATAAAAAATTGCCAGCCAGTTTGTCTTTTGTTCTAGAAGAATTAGGATAGATTTGACTCAAATCTGAAAGGTGGGAAGAACAAGGGAGAAACCAGGAAGGGCAGAGCCAGGTGGGAAGAACAAGGGAGAAACCAGAAGGGGCATGGATGATATTGAGGGTAGAGCCCTTGTAAGAGGCTCCACATTCCCCTTCCTCCGTGCAGCACTATAGCGCGGGAAAGTGTTCTTGGAGGTCTTCTGCACCAGTTCCCTCAGTCTTACAGAGCAGGTGGTGAGGCCTGGGCAGGAGACGGACTTGCCCACTCACGTTGCTGCCATATATCCCTCTCATAGGGTAGCTCATAGAGAATACACTCTTTTGGGAGGCAGTGAGTGCAGGGGCCAGGCGGTCCTAAGGCACCCCAGTTAGCCTCCTTTCTGCATCCACCTAAATAGTCACCAACAGTCTGTTGACACTCAGAATCAGATCTTCTTGGGAAGAAACCAAGACTCCCACAGGAATGACAGGAAAAGAAAACTATGGGCACACTATTTCTATAACAATAGACTCCACTGTCATTTCTGGAATATACCTGATGTGTTTAGAGGCCTTGAATTTATAAAAAATAACTGAGATTTTCCAGTACAAAGCAGTTCCTCATGTAAGCTGAATGTTGGCTGACATTATAAGAGAAGTCTCTATTTCTTTGCTTTACTCATTGATTTTTTTTTTTGCCTGAAGCATTAACGTATGATTGCAGTACTGGAAAATATTACCTTTCTACCCTAAATTAGAGCTCCATATTATTTTTAAAAATCCAAGAAAGATATGATTTGATGGAGCCTCATTGTGGTTCTTCACCTCTCCAAATCCTTTTTACTGGTGCCACGGATCCTAAGGGGATTAAAAGACATTGGCTTGACTGAGCTCAGAGATCTGCAAACAGGGACTTTAAAATATATGCTTTTATGTAGTATATGTATTTGGGGTAGCTTAGAGCCTGATTACCAGAAAATCCTGCTGTATAGTCATGCTCTGGCTTTAACACAGGAGGCTGTAGCATTGTGCTTTATCTCATTATCTCCAGAGTGCAGCATCTGAGATGCAGAAAAAACTGACAAACCCAATAATATAAACTCAGCTTGCCTGAGACTGAGTAGCACAGAGGCCTCCACTACCACCCATTTCCCTTTCTTCAAGCAGAGGATTGGGGTTTTTCATTAAAAATAGAGTTTACACTCTTTTGCCCACATCATTTCTTGAAGTGAGTGAGAAACAATACACATGCACAGGCTCCTGAATCTATCCCTGTTAACTGTTCAGTAATGTCTGGGAAGAGAAGGCCTTAGGTTGGGAGAATAGATTTAGAAAAGTAATCAAAGGATGCATCATTATTGTGATGGAAGGTATCTAATTGTCCTCCTGCATGTCAGGATATGAGTTTCTAAAGCTATTATCTGTCAAGACCTTTATTTTTTTGTAAACTAGCTTCTTTCCATCTGTCTGACCTGGAGTTCTCTAATTTTTCCTGCTCTCCATTTTCTAGCCCTCCCTGACTCCACATGTACTCAAGCATATACACATTCACTTAGATAACCCAATTGCAAAATATTATACATATGCACATGTACTTGTGTACATGCACACAGTAACATATACAACACATGTGTAATGCACATCCCACACACATACATGTACACATACCTACACATGTAACACATATACACACAGATACCTATCCATTCTGAAAACTACTTAGAGGTACAGTCTTTAATGTCTGAGGACGTAATGGTCATAGTTGGTTAAGTTCCTGTAATTTGTCAGGATCTCTGCTAAATGTTTGGTGTGCATTATAATGGTTACACTTAAGAGGGGGTACCAGTAGTATTTCTATAGAGTGGATCAGTAAACTGAAGCATGGAAAGGTTAAGAAATTTTCCATAGCCACACAGCTCATGACTGTTTCAGTGAGAATTACAGCTTTGGCTGTCTGATTCCAATACCCATGTTCCTATCTACTACTCCATGGTACTCTGAAATAGTACTTAGAAAAGATTGGGCCCTAATACATTTAATAAAAAATTAAAATTATAATAATTATAATTTCAAAAACAAAAAAAGAAAGACAAGATTGGGCCCCTCTAAGAAAGAATCTTCCAAAACAAAGCAATTTTTGCTCATTGAGATTCATATTGAGTGATTTCTTTAGTCAGGGAGATGACCTATTATGGTGGAAATAGACCTGAAGTAGAAATAGAACATCTAGGTTCTTACTGTTTTCTCTCCTTCTCATGATTTAGGGCTGGTACATAAATGGGAAAAATAATTCAGTTTTTATCCTTATAAACTTAGATATAATTAAGCTCTGCTGAGATGATACCAAAAAAGGCCTAGTAGAAAACATGCAGAATTATCTGTATTTGAGGTACAGCTACTGTTGCGCTATTCCCTCTTACGTTGTCTTCTCCTCTGGACCCATCCACTTAAGTGTTTGTTTGCCTAGGGAGGGAAACCAGCTCAGATTGCATCAGTAACCTCTTGTTTATTCTAGAAAACAGTTGAAATGGCTTCACTGTTACCTCATTGCAGGGATATTCAGAACCAAGCCACAAATCTTAGTTGATGTGTACAATTCCGCTCACTGAAATAATTAGCATCTTAGGTGTATCCATTGTAATTGTTTCCAAAGCACTACCACATATATGTTGCACTTAATGCACACTGGTCCGGAAGGTTTCCCAAACTTCAAGTAAGTCTAAGATGATGTGGTATTTTGACAGATACTTTTATGGTCAGAGAAAAAGGATGCTGTTTTGGTGTTAATGTGAGCAAGATACTTCAAAGACAATTTTACTTTATCAAAATCTTAACAGAATTTCCCCATTCAAAACTCTCCCAACTTTTTTAATTGAATAAAACCCATGTTATAAATAGCAATTTGTGTAAAATTTTTAAAAGTGTTCTTCAGGATAAGGCAGAACAATAAATCAAATAAAGCAACAGGGAGCAACACAACAGTTTTTGCAAAAGAAAACAAAAACAGCACTCATTTACTTTTGGCAGTTGAGATCTGTGAAAAGCACACTTTTGCCATTTCATTGCACTTACATGCTTCAGGTTACTAGTGAAGTGACTAAAGGCTGTTGGTTAGAGATGATGAAGCACATAGATTGTGGTGAAGAATGGTATATGAACAGATAATCCTTATTTCTGGAATGGAGACAGTGATAAGTGTACTGCCTAATTCATGGGGTTGTATTTTAAAGGAGCTATCAATGGAAGTGCTTTATTTCATCCCCAAACATTAGTTGGTTGTCCATGTCTCATTTGCCCAAGTGTCCACTTATGAGCTTCAGGGAGCTTGTTGTATCTACAGAAAGAAACAGTGTTGTAGGACATTTTCAGTAATAACTACATAATCTTCTACAGACAAGAAGTACTATCCACACTCTGAACTCTTGGAGAGAGTTCATATTTAGTTATTGAACTTAATAATAAACCTAGTTACCTATAAAATATCTAATGTTTCCTTCCCGCCCCCCTTTTTTGGCCTCTCACCCAACTAGGTATATATTGGACAGGTGCTGTGTTAGCTGTCAGATGATAAGAAATAAATCTGTCCTTCAGAACTTGCCTTTTAGGAGGGAAACTATAATGCCCTAATGGAGGCTATAGAGGAGAAGCTTTGATTCACAAGGGGAGAATGTATGGCCTAGTGTGTGTTGAGGAGTGGGAGGGATGGTGGAGATTGTTGAAGACTCACTTTCTGCCTAGGGGATTGTTCACCATTGAAAAAGTCACGTCTGAGCCTGACCTTTATGAACTGGCCAACTGTGGGCATTTGACAGTGCTGGTTGGAGGCATGCTCTGAGAGCAGAGTTCTTGAGTATGAACCATTTTAAGAAACCTAGAGCAATGTAGCTTTGTCTTGGAAGTAGAATAGACAAAGGAGGGATGGTAAAAGTCCATATTAGAAAGATAGGAGGTCCTTGAAAGGCAGGTGGAGAAGCTCATGCAAATAGTTTGAATATTAATAGATTAAAAGAATATTACATTGTATTTCTGGGCCCTTTTAATTTCTGAGCTTCAGTTTCTCCATCTGTCATATGAGGAGTTTTTACTTTCTAATCTCTTGTGACTCTGATCGCTGATGTTTCATAATTCCTTAAATTAATATAGCTTAAGCTACCATTGAGAATTACTTATTCAATAAATATTTATAGCAGTGGTTTCTACAGTAGCTACACAGCATCATGTGTCAGATGCTAGGGACCAACATTGAATAAACTCTAGGAATGAGAAGTCCAGTGGGAACTGGGGTTGGGAAAACAATCATATGTTCCTGATTTAAATATGATCTGGAAAATTCTAGGAGAGGTAAGTGGAGGATGCTCAAGGGACCATCAGCTGCGCATGAAGCATAATGAGCAAAGGCCAGAAAGTGGGAGTGAGCTTGGTGAGTGGGTTGGTTTTCTATTATTGTTGTAACAAAATACCATGAACTTGGTGACTAAAACAACACATTTGTTTATTATCTTGCAGTTCTGTAGGTCAGAAGTCAAGTCCAGGTTTCATGGACTAAAAGAAATGTGTTAGTAGAGCTGCACTCCGTTCTGCAGGCTCTAGGGGAGAGTCAGGTTCTTTGCTTCTCCTGGCTTTGTGGTCGCCCGTATTCCAGAGATCTCTCCTCTGAATTCAAAGCCAGAAGCATTGCCTCTCTTCTAGCCATTCTTCTGTAGCCATGCCTCCCTCTCACCACAGCTGGAAAAGGCTTTCTGCTTTTAAGAGTCATGTGATTAGATTAGGCCGATTTAGGTAATCCAGAATATTCTCTCCATTTCACATCTTTAACCTTAGTCACACCTTCACAGTCTCTTTTGCCAAGTAAGTTAGCATATTGGCAAGTTCCAGGGATTAGAGTGTGGCCACCTATGGTATGTGTGTATATGTGTGTGTGTGTGTGTGTGGGGGGTCATTATTCTGCATTAGTCTGTTTGTGAGAATATAAATTATTCCACAGTGTTAATCCATGGAGAGTGAGAATATAAGTGAGGAGGAATGAAATAGCCAGATCATGAAGTGTGTTCTATGCTTTATGTGAAGAGTTCTGAAGTTACCCTGATGGCACTAAGGAGCCATACAATTCTTTTTAATATAGGAATGTTTAATGTAGAACCAAGTTCAGCTATTGAAATAAGTACAATCCTTAGCATGTATTTTTATGGGAAATTAAATCTATTTTTTGACTCAGTAGACTCGCGACACATTTCAATGTCATGTGCAAGTCATTAATGTTTTCATTCTTTCTTACCATGTTCTTTTCTACCCTCTCCTCCTATTTGTTTATTCTGGAGCCTGCAGGAATGCCATTCATAGTCTATGGCTTGCTGGGTAAAAGTTCAGGAAGGCTTTCACTGGGCAATTATCTCAGATTTTGGAAACTGGACCTTGATAACAGCAAGGGGTACTTAGGAGGACAAAGAGATGCCTATTCCTTGAAACAACAGCACATTGAATTCATTCTTCTTGGAGCTGACATAGCCTGAGTGAGGAAGTGGATGACCTCTTCATATATTCAACCCAGGAGCAACCCCCAGTTTTGTCTGAGTCACTGACAAATAGATCTATGAAGTCTAATGGAAGAATTGACACCATTTCCCTGCACCTTTAATGTCAGGGTAGGAAGTTAAATTGTATACTTGTTCAAGAATAGTTTGTAATGCCTAGGGGGAGCTGGTGAATAGAAGGAGCCTAGTAAATTGAAAGATTCTCCTGATGGGACAGGGAAATTGAGATTTATTGTTCAGTCAGTTCCAATTACACTGTTGTGTTGCAGAGGAAAGCAGCTAAGCAGGATGTTGGCTTGTAACACCAAGGTGGAGTCAGCCTCCGAGGAGCTGGTGTCACAGCAGGGCTCAATGCCTGAGCTTCTACCGAGCAAGTCACTTGTGTGAAGATGTCTTGACACAGATAGAATCAAGGTGCCCGCATTATATCTGATCACAGAAATGCTAATGCACAATAGCAAAGTGGCTTTGATCTTCATGGGATTGCAGGCTGGGGAATAAAGTGGAGGAGGTATATTTTTAAAGGTCATCTCTACTACTTGTGAAAAAACACATCCCATGCATCTATCTGTGAGATTGTGTTATCAAGAATGGGGACTGATAGCATTTGAACGAAAAGTGCAAATTGTTTTTCAGGTGTGAATTTATCTATTATTATTATTAAGAAAATGTTTTTCTAGAAGAGTTTAGCATCCTAAATACTTGTCCCTTCTATGTCACAGTTGATAGTATCTAACACCCACTGTGGTGCCATGAGAGGAAAAACCTTCTATCTCCCACTTTAGCTGTTAATGGTGTGACCTTCTATTTCAGGAAAGGCACACCATTTCAAATGTGAGTCCTTTCCTAACTTGCCAGTAAAGTAGACAACAATGCAATGATCTATCTCCTCTATACAAACTTAGAAAGAGCATCTTTCAAGTGTGTGGTAGTTATAGTCACACAAAAACATAGAACATTAGAGATTTGAGGTGAATTATTCTTTTTTGAGATAAACTAGGAGAGCCCACAGAGATGAGGCTGCTTATCTAAGGACATGCAGTAGGTCAATGGCACTGCTAGGACTGGAGCTATCATCACCCAACTTCCAGTTACTGTCAATCTAGTCCAGCACAGCTGCCTTGCAAATGTAGTATCTATGACTCACAGTCCAAATCTATGGTGACATATAATATTTAACTTTGATTCTAAATCAACAAACCACTTTTAGAAGTGCTTACACTGCTGCATAAATTTTTAACACTGTTGGGTTCTTCAAGTTTAGTCTTTATTTCTAGAACTCCAATAAGAGTAACCAGAGGAGCCATTTATTCATTCTTATGGCACATATTTATTGAACACTTTTTTGGGGGTGGCAACCTCTCTTCTAGAGGGTGGAGGGTATAGCTATGAATAAAGCAAAGTATGTTTCCTCAAACTATTCTTATTCCTTTGCAGAGAGATATGATAAGCAGATAAACATTTAAGTCTGATGGAATTAAGTGCTATGGAAAAAAAAGATAAAGCATGATAAAGAGGAGAGGGAATGCTTTGGCTGGAGTGGAGTAATAGTTGCTATTTTACACAAGGAGGTTAGAGAAGGCCTTATAAGAAGGTGGTCTTTGAGCAGAATTTCAAGTGCTGAGGGTAGCTGGAGCTGAATGATCTTAAGGAAAGTGAGAAAAGATGAAGTTAGGGACCCTGATGATCACCTAGAGCCTTATAGGCTGCTGTGAGGACTCTGACTTGCACTCTGAGTAAGATGGAAAACATTTGGAGTCGTGTGACCTGACTTGTGTTAAAGATCACTCTGGCAGCTTTGTGGAGATAGAATGTGGGCTATAGGGATAGCCTAAGCTAGAAATGGTGGTTGGTAGGTATGGAGCAAATGCTAAGAAGTAGGAGGTTTCTGGATATGTTTTAATGGTAGCCTCAGTATTTGGAAAGTTAGATGTAGAATATGACAGTAAAAGAAGAGACAAGAATGATTGCTAGGCTTTTAGTCTGGGCAATGAAAAGGATGGGCAGCATGCCATTTAGTGAGATGTCGGGAGGACAGCAAGCGAGTTAGTTTCTTTTTTTTTTTTTTCTCTCTCTTCTTTTGGTTTTTGATTTTTTGTTTGTTTTGAGCTTAAAGGAGAAGGCATGATCAGGAATTTGGTTTTGGTTATGTTAAATTTGAACTATCTGTTCAAGTAGTGGTCAAGTGAACAGGTATATATTTGAGTGTGGGGTTCGAGGGCATAGTCTTGACTTGATGTAGATTTAGGAGTCAGTGGATAGAAATTTAAAAGCTTGGAACTGAGTGGCATCATCTAAGGTGATGGATTAAGCCCCGAGGCCAATATTTTGATGTCTTGGAGAAACACAGAGGAACCATTTAAGGGTGTCATGAACAGGGACATAGAGGTAGGAAGAGAATCAGGGAACAGTGCTGTCCAGAAGTAAAGCGGGAAAAGTGCTTTAGGAGTGAGTGACTGAGCAAGTTATCGGCACTATTGGGTCAACTGCCAGGAGGATTAAAAAATGGACCCCTGGATTTAGGTCTTGGATGGGAGTTGCCTTGACAAAAGCAGCTCTCGCTGTTCTTCTGAGCTATCGGGTCACTCTGGCTTTAATTTTCTTTTGTCCAGGTGGAACCCACACTAAATAATGGTTAAATGCAAGGGCTCTGGAGTTACATTTCCTGTAGTCGAATCCTAGTTCCATATTTCCTAGTTGTTTAATCTTGCATAAATTATTTAACTTTCCTTTGTGTTTTTTTTTTAAAGGGGGGAAATACTATCCACATTATAGAGTTATTGGGAGGATTGAATGGGATAAATACTTAGGACAGTATCTGTGACATAGTAAATGAGCCATAAATATTACCTCTAGTGATTAAGAATAAAACACAGTAAAATGAACAAAAATCAGCCTGCTTTATATTTTCTTCTTATCTTGAAAATCATATAAGATCTCTCTAAACTTGAGCCTGAATTGGTTGTCATATTTTATATCCTCTGGGATTTTTTGTTTGTTGTTTTTTGGTTTGTCATGCATATCACCATGACAACAGTTGACCACGTTATAATCTAATTACTTCCACAAAGTTCTCGCCTTTAGATAGTAAGCTCCTTGAGAAGCCATACCCTGCTCATGTCATAATTTAAAGCAGAGTTTGGCCCTTTTGGCACTTCAGGATTGAAGTAAAAATTGCTTATGAATGCCCTAGTAATTGATAAAGGTGTCACCTGCAGGGTCATTCTAATACTCAGTATAGTAATGCTGGGATAGACTGTTAAAATCATTACTGAAATTTTTTATAAATGAATTTGAATTTCTAAAATAATGCTTTAGTGTCTTTAATCTATCATTCTCTTCCTCTGAAGTTTATTTTATAAATAACCCTTGTCATTTTCTTACCCCTATAAGGGATACTGAGCTATCTTTCATGATGATAGCTGATTTTTGGGGATTGGTGGTCTTGCCCCATGGTGGGTACTTCTGTGTAGACTGCACTTTCTGTCTCTTTGTAAAGCCTAGAACTGAAAATAGACCCTCATTTTAAATTCTTCCCATTCATAATTCCAGAAGCTCAAATAATACCCTTAACAGTTTTGAAAATACCTTCACAAATTAGAAAACTAAAACAAAATAGAGGTATCATATTTGTTTTCTTTCTCTTCTTTCAAATATGTGAATAAAGGTACCTCTGAAATATAGCCAAATGGTGTTTAATGGGTTATTAAAGCAGGTTTTCAAATCTAAATCAACACTGGGTCAGGAGGAGTGCATTAAACACCAATTCCAGCAGTGTGGTGTATTTTAAGAGCTTTGTCTATGGGCAGAATGAGAGACCATGAGCAAATCTGCTCCAATTCCTGTGCCTTCACTTAGTTCAAAAAATAGCAATGGGCATTTCTTGCCTTTTTTACATAGATGTCATCTAGGTAGTAAAGATAACACCTTCAATGCCTCACCATGCTTCATGAGGAGCCATAATGCTCCTCATAAAGAAGCTGTATCCATACTTCCCGCTGGCCCGTTCTTCCTCAGAACCTGATGGAGCCTGTGCCATAACCGTAGCCCATCAGCTGTGACATTTTCTAGAGTCAGAGTGAGAGTCAAGAGGAATCTGAGGGAAGACATAGGGTGTAGAATTCAACTCCTCTTGTTGCTAATGCTATAATTTGCTCAAGATATTATCCAGTCCCTAGAATGTGCTTGTGAATGTTCTGGTGTTCCCTTTTCTGTTCTTGTAATTACACAATAAGCAAAACATCAGAGAACATGGGACTCGAGAGGGCCCAGTTACAGTACTTTATGTTATAAATCCAGCAAGTGTGAAGAAGTGAACTGACTTGTATAAGTTCCCACAAACCCATAGAAAATTAATATTATCGATGTTCTTAAACAGAAAGCAGCAAGTGGGTATGTGTCCACATGTGTGTTCACTGCCATGTAGGCGCTGAGCCAAGATTACCTCTAGTCCTGCCAGGAGTCCCTTGTTTGTCTCTCAGTTCTTTTGTGCTTCTATAGAGACACAAGCCTTTCCATTGAACTGAAATTAATTTTGAGTAAACTAGTATATACTAAAACACCAAGATGCAAACCCCTATTTTCATACCTTATCCTCCTACCTTACTGTGCTGTCATTTATTTATTCAGTGTCATTTATTCTCTCTTATTGCACAACTCTTTCATGGGCTCTATAATTTTCCAGCTCTTGGTCTTTTCTCTATCAGTGTATTCTACCTGGAATGCCACTCATCACTATCTACCTGCCACCCCTATCCTTCACCCTTTACCTTGGACTTGCCCTCCACCTCATTTGACTGGAAATATACATTTCTTCAGTCACATGTCATATGGCGTGCTATTTCATAGTTGTGGTCAGTTGGATGCATTCTGCTTCTCTGACTAGACTGGAAGTGTGTGAATTGTGGGGAGGGTATTTGTGTGTGCTTTTTCACTGTGTCTAGCGTATCAGTGCGTGGTATGGGTTAGGCACTCAGTGGGTGTGTGCTAAACAAATGAAGATGGGCGGCCAAAAAATAGAAATAAAAATCAAACCCTCAACATTCTTTAAAATGGTGCAGTGAATAGAGTTAGCATGACTGCCCCGCCATAGTTAGTTGTTTTTCCATTTTTACCTCCTACTTTCTGTTCTAAATAAAAGCAAAACAAAACGACTGTTTTCTCAAAGGTCAAAAATGAGTGTAATGTTTTAAAGGACAGTGAGGTTACACTGATTGTGTTTGATTAACTTTCTGTCTACTGAGAGACATGTGTATGTGGCTTTACTTTTCTCAGAGCAGCAGTGCCTTTGTTCTATTCTGAATTCATGGGAACAAAAGAGGAGGTATTGATAAAAACAAGGATCTCGACTTCTTGTCTCAAGTGGGAGACAAGAAGGTTTTATACAGACTAGGAAACACAGTATCTGGATTCGAGTGTATGCTCTGCCTCTCCTCCTGTCTAGCTATGTGACCTTCAACATGTCCCTGCTCCTGTCTGGACATTAGTCTCCCCGGATGTGACATGAAGGAGCTGAAGTAAATTGTTACTGTCCCTTTTGGTCATGGCACACTAACCTGGAATTCTAGGTTGGGGTTGTGAAGTAATTCTTTCCAATGACCTATGGCCCAACCTTCAGCTCTTAATTGGCCCACCATCCTGATCACAAGTATCTGATTATTCACACACTTTTGAATATATGAATTGCATAAAGCTGTTCAATGATGGTGAAAATTGACTCCTAAATATTTTATCAGATGTATATGTAATGTAACTATTCAGGACCTCGTTAGCGTGTAAAATGATATGTGAAATATGCACGAAGCGAGAGAGACTTAGAACATTATGAAAAGGCAGTGACACAATTTGATTTTTATGAGTTAGGGTTGATGGTTTAATAAGAGCTCCAATTATATGAAGCCTGGAGCTGGAGTATGTAGTGCTGTGTGTAGTAAGGAAAAACCAATGAGGATGTGTTGTTTTCATTCTTCCATTTCTATGTTCAGAGTGAACTATTTAACTCAAAATTCAAAAACAGAGTTTTCTGTTAACCCATTTGTCCAAGTCATTCTGACTCCTCACCCATGCCACATGTATTTATATTTATGCACATTTTATTATTCTCTTACCAGGCCATTGCCACAAAGAAATATTTTTGCTTTGAAAAACAGCTACCCAGAATTCCTTAATTTCTCATCTGAGAAAATAAAAACACTTACCTCACATAAACTCACTGCAGAAAATGTGAATGTAACACTGTTCCCAAAACCACTTTCTCCTCTGAATGCCAGTTGGCTGCACCGCAGCTCTCCTGACCTCCCACTGCCAGCACCTTCGTCCCTTCTGCCTGCTGGGACAGAGAACGGGGCTGGTCGTCTCGTAAAGCAGCAAGTCCCTGGTCTCATTCTGGTATTTGGGACCTAGACTCTCGTTCTAAAATTCAGCAGCTCTGTGAGTGCTGAGAGGACATTTAATGACTTTCGATCCTAATACCCTCATCAATAAGAGAGGAATAAATGATACAGTGGACTCTGTGTTAACCACAACTCAAGCAACTGGCACTCTCGAACAACCAGCAGAGTTTTTTCTCCAGTTGGTTGAAGTTTTGCCAGTTGCTTGAGAGTGCTGGTCGCTTGAATTCCAGTTGACAGAGAGTCTGCTTACGTTTATCTGTCATCGACCAATCCTCATGGGTGCTGGTTAACTGAGAGTCTGCTGTATTTCCTTTTTGACATGGCTAGAATTACCATGAGAGAATGCATAGAGAGCCTCATACCCAGAGACTGACACCTGGGAGACACAGGTTTACTTCCTCTTCTGTGGATGGCCCGGGGTCTCTGTTGCTTCATCTGGTTTTTCTCTGTTATGTAACCCCAAGGGGTCTCCCACTGCCCCAGTAAAGATGGAAAATGGCCTGCAGTCACTCCTCAGGCTTCCATGCTGTTTAATGAGGCCTCAAATCCCTACCCAGCCATCTCCAAAACCCTATGATGTAGGTTTCTCAGGCATCTGTTGTTTCACAGTCCCCTACATCATGTCCTGTGGAATCTGTGGGCCGGGATTCCAGTCCAAACTCTCAGATTAAACCACTCTTTGACATGTGCCAAGTCATTTCCTTTTACATATTTAAATAGCAGTCCCATCTCTTAGGGCTCTCAGGAGCTACATAGATTGTCCAGGCCCATTCATTTATACTTTAGTTTACTTGACATTGAAGGATTGAGGGCCAAACTCTTCAGTGTTTCCTTCCTTTTCTTGAATTCCAAGTTTATACATATGTTCCCATTGTTACCCCTGAAATAGTCATCAGGTAGCACTTCTCTGCCTGGCTGAGCTAAAGGCCCTTCAAAGGTTGTTGGGCTTCTGATAACAATAATTCAGTAGGTTCACCTGGTATCTTAGAGTTTACAGAGTATCTCCATTTATTTGTTAGTATTGAAATCTCACAATAACTTCTGAAGATGGGGATTCTTATCCACTTTTTACTAATTATCTCAAAGTGGCTGTTCAGTTTGTTTGTTTGCTTTTTGGATAGTTCCCTGGCTGGGAATCGAACCCAGACCACAGCGTTGAGAGTGCCGAAGCCTAGCCATTACACCACCAGGGACCTCCCTGTTATCCACATTTTAGAGGTGAGAAAACCAGCAGAGAGACAAAATGATCTGGCCAGGGGTCCTATTTCAAGCAGCATTCTTCTCGTCCCACGCCAATATCTTGGTCCTTGTTCTGAATGTGGATGTGACTCCCCACACAAGTTAGGATGTCTGTGCTGATTAATCCCTAAGAAATCAGTCTTTGTGTGAGAATGAAACAAAAGTTTCAAGCATTTTCTTAAGTCTGTAGGATCTGTATCTCACTCCCTTTCTAATATGTTCCTAACCTTAAATTCCTTGTTAAGCTCAAAGAACATTTTACGCCGGTGTTGAAATTCACTGTTACCATTGGGTCCTGCACAACTTTGTCATTCACATTTCTTCACTGGGATCAGCAAGAGAGGCCCACTGTGTACCTGAAGGCATATTGTCTCGGGTATCGTCTGGAGAAGCAGTCACTGTTAGAGAAAGCACACTTGTTTTAATAAGCAACCTTGATTGTTTTTTCTCCCCTCTCTCTAATGGAATGCCATTTCATACCTACTAATCCACTGAGCTTGTCAGTACACACCCTGCTATTACTCAAAAATGTAGGTGTACAGCATGGTGTAGAAAGAGCACACTGGGCTAAAAAGTCCGACAAGCAGATTCCAGACCCTCCTCTTCCACTAATTATTTGACTTTGGCAAATCGCTTCACTTCTCTGAACATCTAGTTCAAGGGTGTCCAATCTTTTGTCTTCCCTGGGCCATATTGGAAGAAGAATTGTCGTGAGCCCCATATAAAATACACTAACACATACGATAGCTGATGAGCTAAAAATGCGATCACAAAAAATCTCATGAGGTTTTAAGAAAGTTTACAAATTTGTGTTGGCCTCATTCAAGGCCATCCTGGACCGCAAGTGGCCCACAGGCTATGGGTTGGACAAACTTGATCTAGTTCATCTTTTATAAAGCATTGAACTAGACCATTTCCTAAGGTTCTTTTCAATTCTAATGTTCGGTAAATTCTCTAGTATGCTCTTCTCCTTCCTCATTTATTGAAATATCGTCCTTCACTTATTTTATTTATTGTGTTTTTTTCATTTTGCAAGGAAATGTTTGTTGCATACAAAGTTAGAAATTCTTACTCCACAGCCATTTATGGAGTACTGGCTATGAGAAGTACATTTAAAATATAATAGAAATTTGGAGGAGGGAGACATCCAGAAGTGGAAACTGCATGAGTCAAGATGCAGCAATTTGAAAGTGCAGGTTCTCATGAAAGTAAGGCATCACTGAGAATCTATAGATTTGGGCTGAGTTTGGAGGATCTTTGCAGTGTGTTGTGAACATGTGCGTGCACATACGCACGCAAACGCACACACTCACACCTCCTTTCAGGGTCCTGGCTATTGCTCTTTTTACTTCAGCAACCAGATAAACTGTCAAGATTATGTAGATTAGTACTTTTGAGAAGGAACTCCTGAAAAGGATGGGGGAAATCGAGTGTACTAGCTAGCCTCTTTGATCCATCTGAGTGTTATTTTGGATTGTCATGGTTTATTGCCCTTGCTGGTTGGAACCTCTTGCAGGACAAGATTTTTTATACATTCTTTCTTGATTTTCCAACATGCAAGCAGTGTTTCATCATAGCTAGTGCTCAGTAGTAAATGCTTGTCATACTGAATTGCTGTCTGCTTAAATTTCTAGGAAAAAAAGTAGTTTTTTCTTATATGTAATAACTAGGAGAATTTTTTTTTTTTTAATGAGCTAGTAATAACAGATAAAACTGCAATGACAGAATTGACAGTCTGGATCTGTAATCTGCCTGACCTGACAATTAAAAGAACTTATTACTGTGTCAGCCTGCCAGATGGGACTTCTTCTTGAAATGTAACATGCAGTGCTTCTGAACTCAATTCAAATGCAGGCTTCCTTTTCACCCTATTTCTTGTTTGTTGAGTTTGGGAAAGAAGCAGTTTTGTTTGAACTAAACCCACTCATCTCAAGTGTGTTTAATGACAGCAGTATGTGGCAGATAAAATAAAATCCTACGGCTTCATTTGATGTTTGTTTTAATTTCAGACCTTAGTGAACAGAGGCAGAGAGGATAAAACAATGTGGCTTCAATGGAGGAGTTGGAAACAAATTATCTGTGATCACAGTCATCAGTTTCCTCTCCACGGAAATTTGGGAGATCGATAATACAAACAATAATAGCTGGAGTAGTGGAGATTTGTAGAGTGGCTTTATGTTCGTATCTCATTCCACCCTCACATCAAGCCTGTCTAGAAATTATTATCTTAGTATTGCACATAGTGTTGAATGAGGTGACCCAAATCCTACTTCTAAAGTGGTAGAGATGGGCCCCATGCTTGGTCCTGTTTATTTTGAATCATATGGTTTTACCACTGTTCAGTGCTGGACCACAATCAAATATGTGTGTAGTCCATAGGAGGCATCCTGTTCCTTAATTTTATTGAAACAAATATATGCATGGAGCATGCAAATAAATTCTCCTTACAACATATCCCAGTAACCACAAGTATATAGAATAGAACTTAACGGCCCTCCCTCACTACCTACATTATTCATTTCTGCTCTCATCTTCACCCCATCTCTATACTTTTTTGATGAAGTAATCACTGTTTTCTGTTTGCTAGCATCTTTCCAGCCTTTTACCAATAATACATACATATATACAAGGGTTTTCTGGAAGGTATCCAGCCATGTAAATGGCTACTCAGGTAATACTTATTTTACACATAAATGGTAGAATATTATCTGTTATCTGCAATTTGCTCTTTCCTTCTAGACTTTTTCATGTCTAGAACAGGGATTTATATATATATTTTAAACGTTTATGTATATACACGTTTATATATAAATTTTAAACGTTTTCATTGACAGTTGTTAAATGATATTATATTAGTTTTAGGCGTACAGCATAGTGATTAGAAATTTATATAACTAACAAAGTGATCACCACAGTAAGTCTGATACCCGTCTAACACCACACATAGTTATTACAGTACTGTTGACTTCATGGCATATTGTTTTGAACAGCTACCCAGTGCTTCATAGTATGACTGCACCAACACTCTGCTACGCTGATGAGCTTCAGCTTTTCTTTATTGTTATGTTAAGATGAGTTTCTTTGTTTACATATCTTTGTGTTTATGCAAATGCAGAATTAAATGTCCAGAATTGGAAATTGGAATTGCTTGTTCTAGTGTGTCTGTCTGTGTGTGTGTGTGTGTGTGCGCGCGTGCGCATGTGCATGTGTGTGTGTGTTTGCATTTGGAGGTTTATCAAAGTTAGTTCCAACTACCATCCCAAATGTTGGAATTCTCATGTTAGCTCATGCTATCGACCTGAGCTTCCACTTGGTTGCTTGGGGATATGTTGTTCAGAAAAATCCAGACACTTTTCTAAATAGACACTGGCCAAGAGAGTAAATGTTGGGGAGGTTATTTTCCATGGCTCTGTGGTTTGGATACAGGCACTCACCATGAAAGAGTAGGGCATTCTTGTGACAGTTTTGTTTACTTAAACAGCCACACTCTTCACTTAGCTAGAAAAATGCACTTAATGCAATAAAAATATCTACCATAATTAAAAATGCAAATGATGCAATACACTAAAAAAAAATACCTTTAGCCAGTGTTTTCACTTAGTCAGGTTTTTAGAAAATATCATTAAACTTTCTGTACTGATCGTATGATGTGAAAGCCCAGAGAGTCAATTCTGCCTCCCAAGCCATCTTGCCTCTTTCCACATTTCCCAGTTGCTTCGTATTTATACAAAAGAAGTAATAGGGGCTAAAATCTGAAAATATGGGTATGGAGGAAAATAGAGCCAGTCTGAATGGCTTGTTTGGCCATCTAGATCACGGACCATTCTCATGGATATTTCACGAGTCACGGATAATGAGAGGCACAAAATAAACTCTCTCTCCCTTCCTACTATTTCTTTTTCCATTCTGTGAAAAGAATTAGTTATTTTTTTAAACCATAATATACCACTATGGAGCAGAGTTATATTTGCCTTAAGTTCTTTTAGCATAAAGAAATTGTTTCTCAGGTCTGTTGTAATTAGGTCCTTTCAGGTTGCAGGAAGCCAAGATGTGCTTAGAGTCACCTCAAATGACTTAGATGGTGAGAATTTATGGTAAGGACACAAAGAGAAGGAAAGAAGTCTAAGAAACCATGTCAGCAGCCAGGCAAGCTAGCCTCATGGAAAGTTGGAATATCATTGAGAACACAACAGTGGCTGATTCTGTCCTCTCCTTTAAAGTAAACAATCTGTTTCCTTATCCAGTGGGTCTCCGTTCCTACGACTCAGCTTCCCTCAGTTTTTGTTTCCTATTGCTGCTCTGGTTGGTGATTCTATTTACACTTCTTCTGGACACCATAATGTTCCCCATAAAATACCCTCTCCTGCCTCAGGGTTTCTTCATGCTACTCAGTATCTCTCTTGCTTTTGTTCCATTTTCTTTTGCTACTGGCCAATTTTTCCCTGTATGCCTTGCACTTAACTGCTTAAAGCAATAGGATCCCTTCTTTCAGCTGGTTCCTCTCCACTACCATTTGGGAAGGAATTCTTCCTCTAACACATTTCATGGATCTGGTTTTTAATCCATCACTGATCCAATTGAGTTGTGGCTGGAATTTAGAATTACTTTGTTACAAAGCTGTGGTAGTATACTTATTAAAAACAAACAAACGACTTTCCTTAAACAGAGCTGTGGCTATGGTAGACTCAACACTTTATGCATTGCTCTATCATGGGAGTTTTTAACTCAGCCAAATAGAAGATTCTGAAAATACATTGTTCAAGTCTCCATGCTCAAGAAATATTCAGGCTTTTGAGCCATTTTCCTGCTTGAGCCCACTCCTACCTCTTAGGAGTATACTTTCCCTTTTAATAAACTATCTCTTTGTTTCACCTTATTTTCCTTTCAATAAACTGCTTCTTGGTTTAACCTTTAAAAACAAAGGAAAGAACGAAAAAAAAAAAAACATTCAGAAGACTGAGATTCTGGTCCTGACATTATTCTAACCAGCAATAGAACTGTGTTTGAGTTTAGTCCTCATCAGTAAGCTTCAGTTTTTCTATGTTTTCAAGAAGTTAACTGTAAAAGAGGAAAAGAGTCGCGTAAGAGAAGAAGAGGACTAAAATTAAGTGTCTGTTATCTTCCATCCCCCAAGTGAAAGAGAGGCCGGCATTCAAATGCTGAACGGAAGACACTTGCATAATGAGAGTCGTGGATGACACTGAGAACACAGTTCTGGAGGAGGCAGTGAATCAGAAACATAATTGGGAAGGTTCATTGAGCACAGATATTGGGGATCTCTTGCCCTGTTCCTACATAAAGAGAAGAGTATATGTGTAGGAACAGGAATAGGTTGGTGAAAAGAGAGTATGTAGAGGAGAAAATTTATGCTACGTAGCCTCACGCTTCTCAAAAATAGGAAGTTATGTGTAGTGAAGGGGATGTGAACGTGTGTGAAGCCGAAGACATTTAGATGGACCCTTTATGATGTGCCATAAACATAAACAGATCCATTGAAGGGCCGTGGTATTGCACTAGGCCCACAGGCAATCTGATGATTGGCTTTCTCAAGAAACTGTACAAACCCATAGTTACAACAGTGAAAGGACATTGCTAGTTAAAGATTAACAAAAAGACTTGATGAAAAACAAGGAAACGGGCTAATGGAGTATTACTTGCTTGCTGTCTTTAGGGGACACAATAATTAATACCCCTCTTCTCTACCCAACTTGGAAGCCACTGAGAAATAGAGGAGTCAGAGAGATGAAGGCAAAAATGGTGGCCTTATGACTGAGAAAAGCACCTTGCATGACTGGCATTAGTTTTCATTCAAGGGAAATTACTGATGTTTTACTTTTGAATAGACAGTTCTCCTGGTGGAGGTCCACACTGGTCACCTACAGGCTTCTCCTGAAATGGGGTCCCCCACAAATAAATTAGTCTGAAAAAGCAGAGAAAAAGAGCACGATTTTGCAGGTTGCGGATTCTGGGTGGAACTCCGGAAGGGTCTGAACTCTTTTTTCCCCTGTTTTTTTCCTCGAAGTTATTAACCAGTTAAATCACAACTCATCCTCAGGAGAAGAGCAAGTAAGTCATAGACATGCCAGTATGTTTCTCTATAGAAGGTCTGTCGTCATGGAAAACTCAAGGTAAGGAACAAACTTTCCCCTACATTTAAGGATGGCATTGTTCGGGTGTTGATATAGGAGTCTAGCCTCCAGCCTGGTATAACCAAACAGAGTTTCAGGAGCTGAATAAAGATGGAGGGGTTTGATGTGCTGTAAAGGCAAAGCAACTCCGAGTGGCTAAGGCAAACACGATTGAGAAGGGAACATACTCTGGATATAGTGTGTGGATATTTGTAATGTAGAGGGAGACGCTCCGAAGTCAGAGTAAACTGAGTATCTGAGATGAGATTTCTCCCCCTGTGCTTGCAAGTTAGCAAATTCTGTAATTTAGAGATCTGTTTCCCTTATCTTTCTACTTCCTCTGCCTTGGACTCTAGGCCCCTGTTCTATTACTACTTAGTTTTCACTGTGGTTTCAAAAACTATTTATCTATGACTCAGTTGGATAGCACTCTCCCCAATTTTAGCTGAAAGACAGTGTGGACCATAACATTATTCCTAACGTTAAAATTTATACAAAATTTGGTGTGGGCTTGCCTCCATTGGTTGTATAACATCACAGCCTTGTTCCCTTATTGCAATAAGTTGTGCCTACTTTGACAGATTTTAAAATGAGTTTGTAAAACAATCGTTTCAGCTGATCCATACATTGAAGGGAGTGCTTAGGTTTTTGATGTGTAACCTTGGTGAAATTTAATTAGCATCTAACATGGAAATCTTCCCTTAAGAGCATAATTAATAAAGGAAATTACTGTCATTACTAAAAGTTTGTATGTCAAGTAATGTTCACATACTAATGACTCTTTATGATATGCAAGAACAACTTTTTGAATGTGCCTTTTTTACATATGATAAAAGTAACAGCCAAAGAGGTTTAATCAAAGCTCATAGAGCAAAATCCTTGTAGGAGAACCTGTCTTCTTTGATACTTCTACCTTGTTTATTCCATCATGTCCAATGCTGAGTTCCTCCCAGGTAAAGCATACCCCTTCATAACCAAACTCACCTGTAAGTTCAGAGCATGTAAATGCTCATCCAAGCAAACACTTCCTTCATAGTGCCAGTAGTCCTTAAAAGGGTCAGTTTAGTAGTACATACATACATCCTTTACAAATTCCTGATGAGTAGAATTCACAGAACAATGAACTCATTAAAAGGCAATTGTGAGATAATATTAAGGCTTTGATTAATTTTAGAAAGTTTAATTCCATTTCTGCTCTTTCAAAGCTATATATTATTTTTGGTAGTTTTTAAAAACCCTGAATAGGATTTTTGTTTATTCATAAGTATTTTGTCAAGTGCATATTGTGTCTTAAGTATTGTAAGGAAAGACTTTAGAAAACCAAACAGAATAAAACACACTTGCTATTAAAATAATTGAAAACATTCAATATTTGGTGACTCAAAGGGATTTTTACTATGCATTAAGGTTAATTTTTAAAGCAGGTATTATTATTGGAAAATGCATAGAAGTTCCTTTACTCACACACTTTCAGACTTTGGCAGATACGGATAAGCTGTTTGTCAGAATGTGTTTGTCATCTGCATCTGCCACTAAGCGATAGTGTAGGTGGGGGATTGGATACTGTCACTTATGGTTAGAGACAAAGGGATTTTTGGAACAGCCTGTAGCTCTTAACTTGTAAATGAGGAAGGAAGCTTTTATAGTGTAGTTAGTAAAAAATTTTTTATGATAGAAACATGGATGTGTAAGGTGTAACTTCATATTCTTAACAACTTCTCAACTAGCCAAGATCTTTGATAAGGAACAATTAGAATAGTATACAGTTGTGCCCCTTACAAGACTATAAGGTTATATAAAAGGCCTTATACCGTGATTGCTTTTTCTAATAAATATCATAGAATTTCACGGGAAATTTTGAGTATCACGTCTTGCCTTTCATATGTGGAAGCAGGACTCCATACACAACTTTTCTGTACTTCAAGGTATTTTACACATAAAGGAATATTGTTTTAATAATGAGCATTGATCGGGACTGTGTCATATTTCATGTTAGTTTCATTAGCTATTATAACCTCACCAAAAATTCAGATTTTTTTGTTGCTGTTTTAATCTCAGCTATGATCATTCTCAGCACTTTATTTTGATTAAGTCTTGGTAATATCACAGTCACATCTTCGAAAGTGTTGTATGTATTGTTTTTGGACCCCACCCCCTCACTCCCTGCCCAAGCTTGTACACACCAGACCCCTGGATTTTTCTGCTTAGTTCAAAAAGCCGTGGTGTTGCTTTATGTAAATTAACCAAGGTAGTCACTTATCATATTCAGAAAGCTAGCAATAATATATGCTTAAGTTTTTTGTTTGTTTTTTAATATGATGTTGTGGGATATAGTGACAAATTGGATCTCTTGTGCTTTTAATTAGTCAGCAACATTTATTTAATGCCTCCTAAACTCAGAGTAAGGAGAGTAGAGAATGGAAGGGCAAAAAGTAGATCTAAACATAAATAGGCTATTATCCCCATAATAGCTTCTAGTATCTTTAAGTATACAAAAGACATAAATGAAAGGATTAATAAAACTTAAAAGCAAATTTTAAACAAGTGCAAATTGGTAGAGTAAAAACTGAGTTATATAAATACAAAGAGGGTGCAAATAAAGAAAACTCTGGAATTTAGTATTTAAAACTCCTATCTTTCTGCTTTTATTTTCATAATGCTTTGTCATGAAAATTGTTAGAACGCGGAACACTATTCACTTCAGTAAGGAAATTTTTCTGGTTTGATTGTATCATTTAGAGAAGCAAACCTAACTTGCTATTTTATGGAGAGTTGAAGCTGTAGAACTTTGTGAGTCTTTGTTGATCTTTTCTCATCGTTATTAAAATGTATTGTGTACATTGAATAAGTTACTTAACCTCTCTGAGCCTTATTTTCCACATCTGAAAAATGATGCTAGTAATAGGACCTATCCCTTAGGATTGTTAAGAGTATTCAGTGTAAATTACTGTAGTTCTTTTATTTTATGAAGCACTTTTTTCATGGTTTAATTTCTCTGAGATCAAACATCTTATGATTGATATGATAGGAAATTATTGTGTTAAATTATAATTTAACTGGCACCAATTGTTTCTTTCTAAGTGGTAAAAATAATGCAGTTACAATCACAGAAATCATATTGCATGTGTAAATGCTTGCTAGAACAGAGCCTGGAACACTTAGCTCTGTGTGGTTTGTCAGACACTTGCATCTAATCTTATTGACTTCTGCACTAAGAGAACAATGTACTTATGATTTCTGATCTTATTTGAGTAAAAAGGGCCTGGAAGTCTTTCCAGAAATCACATAACTGGCAAAGGAAAGACTTAGGCCATGAATCCAGGTGATTTTATTTATGTTTCATTCATCACATCACACCTTTACTCAGTCCTACAGTGTTGTATAAACTTTCCATACTGGAGATGAGGGGTAATAACTAGGCAGATGAAATTCTTTCTCTGACTGCTATGAAATGTTGAAGAGCAGTTAGGGTAATGTAAAGATATAAACAAGAAGCCAGTAAGTAAATCCAGATCGTTTAGGATAAAAAGTGCAGATGGAGATATCTGGAATGATATTTGCTGAGAAGTCAAGCAATGCTTCGCTGAGGAGTGGACTTTTGAAGTGACACCTCAATGTCAAGTTGAGAATTTGCCCTTGAAGAACAATGTATGTGCCGGAGGTACCAATGAGCTTAGATCTTTTAAAGAACTGGAATGAGCCAAGGTAGGCCAGGTGGACAGATGACGTAAGTCCTTGGAAAAGGAGATAAGTAACTGTGATTTTAGGCTTCAGGTAACAAACAGATGCTGCATTTTATCTCTCAACAGCAAGGGATTTGGATATTCTTTACTACACCTTATAAGCTTGTGTTTTGGAGTACTTGAGGAAAATTCTTGCATTCTAGACAAAGATGTGAGGACATTGTTTTATCCTAGTTTCTAGGTGAGCAATGCTGAAGAACAGGGAAATAAAATGATATTCCCTGTTATTTTTCTAATGTTGTACAGTACTAGCGATAATTTAATTGAGTCATATACTTACTCTTAGGGGTCAGTTTTGGAGGGTTTTTTAAAGCTTAAAAATCTTCCAAGTAGAAATTTCCAATACTATGAATCCTTAAGTGGTAACTTTTCATGGTCTATGAAAGTATTCCATAAAATAAATAATTAGGGGTTTTTTCCATACTTGTGGTTCTTTGGTATTGTATATCTTGGTATCAGCTGTTTGGAAATATCAATTTTGTCTTGAAATAGCTCATCAAATAATGACTCATGTCAAGTCAAGAGTTTATTTATTCCTCCTTTCATGATTACCAGCACCTGTTTAATTTAATCTTATATTAAAAAAAACTGGTGATCTATTTATTTCCAAATATAGATTTTAGCACCACTATTTGATGCTTGCACAGTCCATATTTATAATGCTAAATCTGACCTCAGTGATGACATAAACCTTTTTAAATAAGATGTTATTAATGATATTGATTGGGGAGCAGGCTTTCTTTTGGGATCTATTGCATGATCTTAGGTAATTCACTTCTTTTACTGAGCCCAATTTCTTATTAATAAAATGTGGATGTTGAAGAAAATGAATTTTCTAGCTATATGATATCTTTATCAATTTACCTACTGAAGAGCATGATATAAATTAGTCATTTGTAGAAAGTGGTTCAATGGCTAATATAACCAAGCATCTTATATGTACCAGGTTCCACAACAGTGATGCAAACATGTAAGACCTCTGTTTAGTAACTGAGAGGTTTAAGTATGGTGAAAAGCTTTGGTCACTTAGATATTTTTTTTTCAAAATATCACTTTATTTTTTAAAAGTATAGTTAATATAAGTCCAGCGACCATCTGCCATGCTACCTGTACCATGCTACCACAATGTTATTGACTATATTCCTTATGCTATACATTATATCTCCATGACTTCTTTGTTTTATACCTGGAAATTTCAACTTCTTATTCCACTTCACCTATTCTTCCCTTTTTAATTTTTAAATTATAGTTGACATTCAATATTATTTTATATTGATTTTAGGTGTATAGCATAGTGGTTAGACATTTATATAATTTAAGAAGTGATCCCTTTGACTAGTCTCATACTCATTTGGCACTATACATAATAATTACCATGTCATTGAATATATTTTCTATGCTTTATTTATGTCCCCATGACTTTTTTGTAACTATCAATTTGTACTTCTTAATTCCTTTACCTTTTTGAACCTGCCCCAAACCCTCTCCCATCTATCACCTGATAAATCTAGTACCCATCTGACAGCATACATAGTTATTAAAATATCATTGACTATATTCCTTATACTGTACCCTACATTCCCATGACTACTGTATAACAACCAGTTTGTACTCCTTAATCTCCTCCCCTTCACCCACCATCTGGCAACTATCAGAGTGTTTTCTGTATTTATGAGTTTGTTTTGGTTTTGTTTATTTTGTTTTTTAGATTGCACATATAAGCAAAATCACATTGCATCTGTCTTTCTGCCTGACATACTCCACTCAGCATAACACCCTTCAGGTCCATCTATGCTGCCACAGATGGCAATAACCCCTTCCCTTCCCTGCTGAATAATATTCCATTATATACTATTTATCCATTCATCCATTGGTGGACACTGAAGCTGCCTGCACATCTTGGCCATTATAAATAATGTTACAGTGAACATTGGACACACACATCACTTTGAAGTAGCATTTTGAGTTTCTTCTGATAAATATCCTGAAGTGAGTTTACTGGGGTTTTCTTTGTCTCTTGTTATAGCCTTTGTTTTAAAGTCTATTTTGCTTAGTATAAGTATCCCTACCCCAGCTTTTGGGGTTTTTTTTTGTTTCCTTTCCCATGAAATATCTTTTCCCCATCCTTTTACTTTGAATTTTTGTGTGTCTTTTCGATCTGGAGTGAATCTCCTAGGCAACATATATAAGGGTCTTGTTTTCTTATCTATTCATTTACCCTGTCTTTTGAATGGATCATTTAATTCATTTACATTGAAAATAATTGTTGCTAGATATATAGTCATTGCTATTTTATTATACAGATTTTTAATTTTATTATTATTGTTATTATTTTTATTTTTTGTCTTAAAGAAGTCCCTTAAAATTCCTTGTAATTCTGGTTTGGTGTTGGTGAACTCCTTTAGATTTTCTTATCTGGGAAGCTCTTTATCTGTCCTTCAATTCTATATAATAGCTTTGCTGGATAGAGTGATCTTTGTTACAGGTCCTTGCTTTTCATCAATTTGAATATTTTTTCCCAATCCCTTTTGACCTGCAAAATTTCTGTTGAGAAATCAGCTGAAAGTCTTAATGGAAGCTTCTTTGTAGGTAACTAACTGCTCTTCTTTTGCTGCTTTTAAGTTTCTTTCTCTGTCTTTAACCTTTGACATTTTTATTATAATGTGTCTTGGTGTGGGCCTTTCTGGGTTCATTTAGTTTAAGACTCTCTACGCTTCCTGGCTTGTATATTTATTTCCTTCACCTTAGAGAAGTTTTCTGTCATTATTTCTTCAAATTGTTTTTCAGTTTCTGCTCTCTGTCTTCTCCTTCTGGTACCCCTATGATGTGAATGTTGATATGTTTGATGTTTTCCCAGAGGCTCCTTAAACTGCCTTCATTTTTTTAAATTCTATTTTCTTTTTGCTGTTCTATTTAGGTATTTTCCACTACCTTATCTTCTAAATTGCTGATTTGATTCTTTGCTTCATCTAATTTACTGTTGATTTCCTTTAATGTAGTCTTCATTTCAGTTATTGTATTTCTTATTCCTGATTGGTTCTTTTTTATGTGTTCTAGCTCCATTTTTATGTTTTCTGTCTCTTTGTTGAAGTTCTCTCTGAGATCACTGAGCATCCTTATAACCAGTGATTTGAACTCTGCATCTAGCAGATTACTTATATCCATTTTGTTTAGTTCTTTCTTTGGAGTTCTGTTCTGTTCTTTTATTTGGGACATTTTCTTGCTTCCCCATTTTGACTGCCTCTCTGTTTGTTTCTATGTGTTAGGTAGGGCTGCTGTGTCCCCTGGTCTTATTAGAGTAGCATTATGTAGTAGGTGTGGTGTGGGACTGAGTTGTGCAGTGTTCCTGGTCAACTGAGCAGGGTACTCCAGATGTGTTTCTGGTATGGATTATGTGTACCCTCCTGTTGTTGTTGAGCCTTGGTTGCTGTTAGCACATTAGTGGGGGGCAGGATTGAACCTTGGGTTGATTGGTTGTGAGGACTGGCTGTGACTACAGTGGAATAACTGTTGTGCAGGGGCCTACAGAGCAGAAATCACCTTAGCAGGGCTTTAATGCCTGCCCAGTGTGTCCTTTGGCCCAGTGTGTTCCTGGTGGCAGCTGGGCAATGCTCTATCTGGGTCACAAGCTTGCCACTGGGCCTGCCAGCCTTGGGGCCTTCAGGGAGGTGCCCCACTGCAGACCAAGTTCAGCCACAGCCTGTGCCCAGCCCGAGGCCACCTGGCACGAGCCACAAAGCAATCCACACATGATTGCCAGCCATGCTCGGGTTGGAGGTGACTCATGAGTCCAAGCCACAAACTGAGGCTGGCTGTCATTAACTCCATGCTTAAAGCTACTCAGCCTGATATACAGGACATACTGAAGCCAGATGCTGCTTGTTTGGGTTTTGTGGACCATGGTGAGATTTTAGGAAAGTACACAGCACAAGCCAAGACAGGCCGTTTATACAAAAAGAATTTGGAAGCAGTTTGGGTGGGCCCAAAAGTTGGGTGGGGTGGGGTGGGGTCTCAGGAAATCAGGCTGAACAGACAGTGTTAGCTAGGTTGATGGAGACTCCAGACACAATGGCCACCTGCATCTGCACATTGGGAGGGGAGAAGGGGTCAACAAAAAAACAATAACCTTCACTAGCTCTTCTGTCCAGTAGAAAGCTGCCTCTCCAGCCCTTGCCCTGAAACCAGACACATCAGTTATACTCTCTATGTTCCTGGCTGCTGTCCCAATGCTGGAGTTCTGAACAAGTGAGTTCGTGAGCAAGTGCATTCATACACTGGTCTCTCAAGAGGAGCACTTGAGACTGTTTCCTCACTCATCTCCCTCAGTTACAGTTTCCACTGGTTTTCATAGCCAAAAATTAAGAGAATTTCTCTTCTTGGCACTGGAGCCTTGGGCTAGGAAGCCTGATGGGGGTCTGGAACCCTTCATTTTTGGTGGGGAGACCTACACAGCTGAGACATCCCTCCCAATTTTTTTTTTTTTTTTTTTGCTTTTTGGTATGTGGGTAGCTCCCTGACTGGGAATCGAACCCAGGCCGCAGCGCTGACAGCGCCAACGCCGAAGCCTTAAGCCACTACACCAGCAGGGAACTCCCACCCTCCCAATTTTTAACAGGCACACACTGGTGTCGAACCATCCCAATCTGCATCTCTGTCTCTCCTATCAGTCGCAAGGTGGCTTCTTTTGTACATCGTTAGTCTGTAAGGATTCTATTTAGCTAGACTTCAGGCAATTCTCAATGATGGTTGTCCTGTAGTTTACCTCATGACAGGATGTTTACTTAGTAAGCCATCATGAACAAATATTCAGTAGCTCAAATTTTTTTCAGGTATAATTCACTTACCATACAATTTACTGACTCAAATTATTTTTAAATGAGATATTAATATGAGTACTTGGAATACTCAATAAATATTTTATGAGCACATGCCATGTGCCAGGGACTTTCTAGGTGCTGAAGTTGTAAAGACTGACAACGTATCAACAAAATCTAGCCTCTCACAATATGTCCATCAGACTTTTTTCCCCCTGGTGTTAGAGACCAACATTCAGGGTCAACAAAGGGTACTCTGGAAATACATCAGAGGGACAAAGAAAACCCAGACTTGGAAGACCTGAGAGGTGGTCATCTCCATTCAGAAGAATTTGCTAGGTTGATGGCATGAGGAAAATAGAGAGAAGAGGAGTTTTTGTTGTTTGTTTGTTTTTGTGGAAGAGGGAAGAAAATGTGCCAAGACACAGAGGTGAGACATAAGTAAACCACAGGTAAGCTTAAAGAACATGAGGGGCAATATGGCAAGGACAGTTTCTTCTGGGCTTAAAGGACAGTCTGTCAATGTGTGCTTTCAGAGAGATGCATGTATCTTTCTATGAGATCACATAGAAGGGTGAGGCCAGCTGGATCATGTGACATTTTAGTTGGGTCATAGAGGTTGTCTAGGAGATTTTTTTTTTTTTGAGGCAGACTACAGGTAGTCCAAGTATGAGGAACTGCAATTGCAGAAATATAGGTGTGTAAAAGATGGTGTTTTCAACTGGGTAAGGGATTTGAAGTATTTTCTGTATGAGGTAAGTGAGACAGATGAAGAATACAGCCAATAGAATACATGGATGAGATTTGGAAGGACAGCTTATAAATCAATTCTGTGCAATGCAATGAATTTGTACATTGTGTTCTTCATCCTGTAGGCAGGTGGGAGTAGTAGGGGCAGCATTTGAGAGAAGACTGGAGCATAGAAGGTTTTAGAAAAGAATTTAGAAATGTACTTTAGAAAGACAACTCTGAATAATCTTGAATTGGAGGAACCTTGGATGGAGAATCGTATTTAGTAATGTGTCATCTGTATTGTATGGAATAGTGCTTGCTTATCTAGCCAACATTTTATATAAAATTCTACCTGTCAATTATACTTTGCAGCAATGATCGTTTTCAATATTAAGAAATTATAATTGAACAAAATACATTGAATAATAGCCAATATTCTTTGATTACTGTGTCACTTTTATATGTTAATTTACTTGATCCTCACAGCAACCCAGTGAGATAGCCTGTCACTTTCCCCCATTTTACAGATAAAGAAATTGTGGGTTAGAGAGGTGTAACTTGGAGCGGGGCACAGCTGACATTTGAGTGAAGACATTCCACCTTCTAAGCCTAAATATATGAATTGACACTGACTACACAGTGAAAAATACTAACACTAATTGTGTTGGCAAAGAAGGATTTTGGACAGTTTTTTGTTTTTTGTTTCATGATGTAATGATTCAATGAGTTTACAACCATTACCCCAATCCAATTTTAGAACACTTCTTCCATTCTAGAAATAAATGTCACCTAATTGCAGTCACTCTGTATGCTTATCCATAACCCTGCGCAACCTCAAATCTACTTTAGTGGTAGCCAGTCTTTAAAGATTACCTTTGAACTTCTCATTTCTAACATCTGTGTGCAATTAATGTTCTCTATTGATAATTTGGAGCAGAGAAGGGTAAAAATGCGAAACCTTGTGTCAGTCATTGGTTGTATGCACGTAAGTAAGACTGCCTCGGATCTCACCACTGAGTTCTCCATCAGTCTTACGGTCAGAAGCAAACACATACATGGAAACATTATTGAAAGACACTGGAGAATAGAATTTGTGTAGAAATCTTGGTGCTTTCTACTAGAAGCTATTGAATTAAAAAAAAAATCTAGCATATATGAAGCATTTGGAATGCTTGGCAGTTTGAGCATAAAATCCACATCAATTTGAAATAAAATAAAACTCCTCTTCCAGACTATAGTAGTAATTGCCAGACATAAAATAGCCCAGCTGTGGAGTACCTTAAAGGACAGTTGGTCTCAGGCAGAGAGTACCACGTAGGACAATGCTGCACAAGTAACTAATGTCTGAGTTACTGCATCTATGTGGTAGCACATACATCTAAAATGGCTCAAATGAAAAATTGCAAATGCACCAGATTTGATCAGTCTTAATGTTTCTTTCTCTTATTCTCTCAGTCCCAAGTTAAAAATAAAATCCACCTGCCTCATTTTCCTGTGTGCTAGCTAGCTAGATTAACTAGATTTCTCAACAGGAAAGCAATAGATACAGTAGACGACGTTGTACAGGGGGTGAGAGCCCGATAGAGATAATTATACAGTCACTCCTACTATATTACCCTTCAAAGAAACTGAGCCTAATAGTCTCCTCCTAAGCAATTTAACCAACTTCTAAAAAAAGTGTAGGATATTATTTCGAGAATGAAATAGCTACTGTATATAAAACCAGGTGGGAGAATTATAGCAAATTATACTACTCATTTGATAAGTATGTAAAGAGCTACCCTCAAAGGTTTGCATTGTATCTCCTAAGTAATTGTTCAGCATGCTAACTGTCCTTGGAAGAGATAAAGCACTGCTAAAAAATATATATTAATTGTTATACTTGTTCAATAAGATTTTCTCCCTCTGAGTCTAATTTTATGTTCCATGAAGATCAAGCATACACTTGGTCTTCACATATTTAATAGTGGTGATTTCTTTGCCTTCCCAAAGATAATGTCCATGTAGAAGCATAGATACCCATAAAACTAAATGTGATAAATTCATGTGTTTTAAGATCTACCACATGTATGTATGTGTAGGTATAGATGTTATGTATCTATGTCCATTGCACGTACATCCCAATATTTTGAAGAGCTAGACCCATATGCAGATCTTCCCAATAATTCTTTCAAGACATCTAAAGGAAGGCCCAGGCATCTGCTGAATTGTTCATTTTTATCAAGAGGGAGTTTGCAGGTTATCTGAGGGTCAATTTCCATCTGTTTTGCTTTTAACAAAATAAATAACCATATGTTTAAACTTCAAGGTTCACATGTTTGAGCACTTTCATTAGAGTTTGCAATTCTTGTGCCTCACTGTCAAAATAAACAAACAAATAACAATAACAAAAACATCTAACTGCTAGTGTGAGGAGCTGTACCGCCTGGTTGCATGGTTGCTACCTAAGATGTCAGCTACCTTAGACAGAAAACCCTGGATCCTTCATTCCCTGGCTGTATGACCCTCAACAAGCAGGGTAATCTCACCATGCCTGATTTCAAATGACTTATAAAAATACTATACATATCTTCATGCAGTTGTTATGAGGAGTAAATTGATACTGCACATAGATCAGTGAAGCACTGTGTGTCTCACATACTTTTGTCAGTTTTAAGACCCATATTTATTCATATCTTGAACATTTCAGATTAATTACTCTTAGTGTGATGGTGATTATGATGGCATTGTCATTGTTGCAAGTGCACATCGAAGTTGCTTAAAAGAAAATTCTGGAAACAATAGTGGAATCCTATATTATCATTGCTCTTGATGGCCCAGAGGATATTATTATGGGAAAAATATAGAACTCCCATGAATTTCCGTTGAAAACTGGTTTAAAGGGTTGAATTCTAAATATGAATAAGCTTTACTAATGCTTCAATTTGTTTCACTTATTAGTTTTTGTGTATGTGTAGTGAAGTAACATGATTTTAAAAAAAACTATACCTAAATAACTTAAAAATATTTCTTTCAATAAGTGTATGATAAAAATTCTAAATAATAACAAAACACTCTCATAATTTAAATGGCAGTATTTTCTCTTTCTAGTGGTGCAATAACTGATGATGAATTTTCTAATCAGTGGCATCTTTTTTCATGGGATATTGTATTAAGCAATCAGTAAATGTTAGCAATTCTAATTAGTATTGGGGTTGAGGTTAATGTGGGTTGGTGTATTGTCAAAGGTACAGTGAATCTGAGTAGAATACATTAGAAGAATCTTGAATTTATCAAAAGTCTACAGAAGATAACTTGTGTCTATATCAATATGAATTGCCTTAGTTCATTCAGCAAGTATTGCACTAACTTGGGCTGAAATCCATGTGTCCTAAGTACGTATAATACACTGCCCCTTTCTCTTGATTATGAGGGTTAAATTGAATAATGGATGTGAAGGCACTTTGTAAACAAAGGTAAGAAGTATCAGTTATGACAGTTCAGCTAACACTGTGGTAACAAATATTCTCCAAATTTTAATACTTAAAGCAAAGGCTTCTTTTTTTCTCATGCTATTTGCTCACTGTGGGTCCAAAGGGCTGCTTTGCAGGTGATGGAATACCCAGCATTTCAAACATCACTTTCCCCCATCCCAGATTAACAGAGCTCTGAGAGTCTAGACCTGGCAATTCCATGCTGCAAGCAACACTTGTGGATTTCTGCTCATCACTAACTCACTAGCCCAAACTATTCATATGGCTCCACTGACCCACTAGGGTTCCAGAAAGCAGAGAGCTGAAAATATTTGGAAAGCAGCTTTGATGACTGTCATAAAGTTTGTAATTAACAATAACAATAACAATAACAATAGTAGTTGGCGATCTATAAGTCTTCTTTTCAGCCAGGCACTGTTGTAATTGCTTTATGTGTAGGGAGTCCTTTAGTCTTACGAATAGGTATGCTCATAATATCCATTGTACATGTGGAAACTAAGGCCACAGAGGTGCAGAAGAGGTACAGGAGAGGCAGAGCAGGGATTTTTGCATCTATCGTGTTGATATATGTATCAAACTATAATGGATTTGAATGCATTTTTTAAAACTGTAAAAGGAAGACACAAATACAGTTGAGAATTCTTCTGTTCTGAAAAACGAGGGAGTGGATTAGGTTCACTCCTGAGGTTCCCTAAAATTTCACCTGAATCAACCTAAAATGACATGCAGAAAAGGTGATTCCCATGTTTCTTTTGCAGCCTCATTTTCAAAAGTCAGACCCTCCCCTGGCCAGCACACATCCCTTGTAGCTCAGGAAAGGAGTGATGTCCTAGTAGATGGGATGCCAGGGTTTCCATGAATGCTCTCCTTTTGACTTTTTGCTCTTTCTATTTTGGGAAATTTCAAACATATGTAAAAGGAAAAGGGTATAGTGAACCAGATTATAGTTATCACTACACAGTTATCCATGAATACACAATCTTGCTTGATTTTGCTTTCCAAGTTAATCTGGCTTCCTATCAAACAGACCCTTGGACACAGACTGTGTTCTTTGGGTTTGCAGGGCTCAGAAAACAGGACTCACAAAACAGGAGACCAGGGACCGGCTGGCAGCACTGCATGTGGCAAGTGGGTCGGGTGAGAGAGGACACATGGAGGACAGGAGTGAAGAGATCAATCTGAAGAGAGGGCATTACTAATCAATAGTTTAGACAAGATTTCAAGTGGAGGATAAATGATGTGACACTATTTAATCATCCACAGGATGCTCTTGCAAGGTACAAGGGGAAAGGAGAGATTTGTTGTTAATGTATATCAAAATGATTGTGTTTCTCCCTAGCTAATACTGTAATCTTGCCTGCCGCTGAGGTAGTTAGTTAATGAACAGTGAGCTAGACATCTGAGGTCTGTTATGGGACAGCGACAGAGAACTCTTATGTCCCCAGCTCTCCTACCAGGCAGAGAAGTGGCCTTCCTCACAGTGCCTTCCTCATCCGGGCTGTACTCATCAGCAACATCAGAGGGCCCTGTGTCACTGAACCTCCCTGTTTCGACGTGGGTACTAACCATCTGGGTGCTTCACAAAGTTCCTCTGGCATTTAATTAACAAATGTTCCTCAAATGCTTCAAGTTCCCCTTTCCTATAGATGTGACTGAAATGTAAAGTATCTTTCCTTGCTTATTTATTGCTCCAGCGAACATGCTATAGGTTGGCACCATTTATCTTCATTTTAATTTTATCTCCAACAAATATAGGCATTAATTTAAATCACATACAGAACATAACAGTTTTTATAGAGGCAAACTTATTCCAGTGTGCTGCATTTTAATATCACACTTTACCATCTTTTCTCACTTGATTCAAGAATAGTATCTCTTCCTGCCTCAGCATTTAATCTTAGGACAACAGAAACTTTTGTGTGTGTGTGTTCTTGCTCTGAAACTTTGTCTTTCTCACTCCTTTGCTGTTTGCTGCCTGTGAGTTGTTTTGCAAGTGTGAGCACAGGCATATATTATTATAGTTCTGTTTCTCCTTTGCTAGTTTAATTTCCCATGGGAGGTGGGAGGCCAGTGTGATGGGTTTTACATCTGAAGGTAATTCCTGGTATTCCCTTTTAGATACCCATTCTATTATAATGGTCATAGACACAAAGAAAGGTAACCCCTGTTCTGAAAAATCACACCTCAAAGAACCTATCAAAATGCTTGTTTTTCTTTTTTGGTCCTTTTTGCATTCAAAAGGAAAATTTCCCTTTTTCTTCATGACTGTTACTTTGGTAGCAGCTGAGTCTTTCCCCTGAGGGGAGGAAACATGCTAAATGGGCCTGCTGTATTTATGGCTCTGAAACATTCCAGTTAGCTGTTACACCCTGCAAGGATGATTTCCCGATCCTTAATTTGTGGCCTGAAAAGCTATGTCCCTCCTCAATTAAGACTTGCTGAATTGCCTCTGACAGGGCAGCATATTCCCAGAAGTCAGGACGGTGGGGGCAGTAATAACCCAAGCACAACGCTGAGACAACATGGTTGTGTCAGCCATTTCTGGTTCCTTTTAGAAGCTTTCAGGGTGCTTTCCCTCCAATGTGGTAAATTAAAAAGAAAACAAAACTTACTTTTCTACTTTTCCAGATCTCTAAATATCTAGGTCTGGGGACATTTGTCAAAGCTTTTTTCTGTTTTTTTAACATTTAGTCAGGGTTTAAAATATACCAATTACTTTTAAATTCCCTGTTTCATTCTTGGCAGCCCTATGAGACAGATACCATGATTATTACCAATTTACAGGTGAGGAGACAAGGCGTAGCGAAGTTAACTGGTTTTTCTGAAGTCCTATAGCCAGTACACGGCAGGACTGGGACTTTGAATTCAGTCCACTGTACCTGTTTTGCATTTGGTGTAATTCCCTTCATCCTGGATTCTTGACCTCTGGCTTGATGCTGATTCTTTCCAAGCCCTTAATCTTTGTGTTACTAGGTGTATTTTAATCATGACAAGACCATGGTTACCCTGGAAACCCACTGGCTAGAATGACAGTCCAATTATAGCACCACTGCTCCGGTTTTATTAGCATTGCTGAGGGTGTGTATTACTTGACTGAAGGATGGTGAGAGATGGGTTCTCACCAGTGGTGCTTGCCTCTTAGAATCATTTGGGATCATTTTCTCCTACTCCGCCAAACCAAACAGAACAAAAATGCTTCTTTGAGTGATTGGTTAGATTTCCGGGATAAACTAGGATAGTCTTTTTGCACCGTGGGAGTTCAGCAGTAGCTGGAGATGCCTGAAGTATATGGAAAGAAGCCTGACTGCATCCTGCCTGCCCCCTGAGTAGCCACCCTGACCCTCCAGTGGTCTGTTCCTTTAGGGCTCTGATTTGCATAGTGGAAGCTCGTGGTCTTCTGTTTGCGTAGTTCTTATTCCACTCAGGCTGTTGGTTTATATTCAGACTTGGTTCAGGAAAAGTCATAGGTCTTTGATGTTCTTTGGTCCTTTGCAGACTTCTGATGGACCTGGTAATAGAATTTGCTTTGGTTCAAACCAATTGGTAAGTTTCCTAAAAATACACAGAATTTCAATGTGCGTAGAATTGAAAGAATATAGTCACTGCTCAGTCCAGTGGCACCAGCTTGGAAGAAATGATATTTTTTTGTGCTAGTTGGTTGTCAGCTCGTGCACCCAGATGGGAACTGGTTGGCTGATAGAGTGTTGTGTTAGTTCCTTCCACATATATGCACTGTGCTGGGAGTGTTACCTGTTTTACTTCTGTTACTTTGATCAGCTCTATTATTGGCTCCATTTTTACTGAGGAACTAAAGGTAAAGCCAGAAGAGATACCTTGCTTATTTGTAGGGCTATTCAGTGATGATGAATCATTTCTGGAGTTTTGGAAGATAAGGCTTATTTCTTAATACTTCCCTGTATTTTTAAAGATTCCATAATGAGCCTACTTTGCTTTTGTTTTACATGTAATTTATACAAATACTTTTATAAGTGTGTGTGTATACATACATACATATATATATATATATAATGTGTGTATTTCTATAAATTTGTATAAATGTATGTATGTATGTACACAATACACTATTTTGACAAAATAAAATACATTTTAGCAGTAAACATCTACAAGGGAAAATTTTTTAATAATTGTTTTTTTCTTCCCTCTCACTTTCTCCCTCTCTTGCCTCTCTCTCTCTCTCTCTCTCTCTTTCTCTCTCTCTCTCTTTCTCTCTCTTTCTCATCACTGCCCAGCATCTTGAAGAATAGAAACTGAAACAATGTTCATCTTCAATATAGAAAAATAGAGTGAGTTTATTAAGAGGAGATGACTTGTCCTTACATCTAAAAATCATCATGGTCCTTGAACCTTTCTCAAAACAAAAGTATAATATGATTTTTAACACTAATTTCCATATTTAATGAATAGAAGGACCCTCCTTCTCAATCACGCTGATGAGAGAGAGAAGAGAACATGTAAATATGTCTGATGGTTATAGTAACTCACCTCCAAGCAGAATGACTTTTACAATTCCCAGTGACCATTATGATTACTTTTCCTTTCTTTTGAAGTTGTAAGATCTTGTTTGATTAGCTTTGTAGCAGCCAGGAGTTTGGTCCTAATAATACATCTTGTATACCTGATGTCTGCTTTGGGTGTGGATTTTATTCCTTCTTCCCAGATCACCCCACTGTACTTACACTTCTTTCATCGTATGATGTTTTTCTCATCAGTCCATGTTATGCTGTTAATTTTAGCTGTTATGACATTAATTTAATCCAGAGTGAAAGGAACAAGTGTTTTTGTATCTCTGCATTTTTTAAGGGGAAATATTATTTCTCAGAGTCTCACAGGAGACTGACTTTAGCAGTTTATCCTCTCACTTTTTTCTTTTTTCAATTTGATTTGTCCAGCTAAGGAGACCACATTTAGTACTTGCTAGTTGAGACTAGTGTTCTACAATTCTGAGTTAGTTCCTCATCTGGCCCTCTCTCCCCTAAGTGCACTGAGTCACAATGCAATCACCAGCTGCCTGTGCTGCTGTTGCATATAGCACAGTCAGTAGTGGGATAGCCAAGATATGGCCTGGGACATCCTTTCAGGAAAAGGTAGAGACTTTTTTCCCCACTCGGGGAAATTTGAATGGCTTAATATAAGCTGGTATTAATGTTATAAATGATCATCCCTCAGTCTGTCTCAATTCCAGCCCAGATGGAGTTTTGATTTTAGAAAATCATTCAGTGAAATGTATTTCCTGTGCCTGGTAGTCAGTGATCACTTAACAAAAAAATGGGGGTGGTGGGAGAATAAAAATAAACTTCTGATAATTCACATACACTTAACCTTTACTGAGTGAGTAATACCAGAAAGGGAATGAAGCAGACTGTGCTGACCAGCATTAGCAAATGGATTCCAGGAATGTGGATAGAGTTGCCAAAGCAATTTCTGAGTCGTGCCAGAAGCGTCCCATGGGTTTTGCTAAGGGTAGAGAAAGCAAGGGCTGTGGAGGTGTGTATGTGAGTGTGTTTTCTTACCCAACTGGGTGTGGTGAAAGGAATACTGGCAACAAGCCGGGAATCCTGCATTCTAGACCTGCTTCCACCTAACCTGTGTGATCCTGGAAGAGTCCCCTACCTTCCTTGTAACCCCAGTTATCGTGTAACCGGTACATTAAGGACTTCAGACTGAGGTCTTTCATCATTAACTTTCCGTGTTTCCAATTATTCCAACACAGAAGGGTCACACGTGTTCATCACGTCTCTGGTAAAATAAACAAAACTAAAGTCAACAACAACAACAGTAACAAAAGCAGTTACATTTTAAAAAATGAAAAAAATATATATATACATCTAGCTAAGATTTAACTTTATTAACAATTCTGGATTTAACCATACTTTAAAGACTCTATTGAATTAAGAGTTCAGATTCAAACTATGGCTTATGCAAACTATAATACTACATGCAATACAATTGACAAGGTACTAAGAGCTATTTTACCCAAAGGTAACACCATTTTGTCATGTTTCCATGAGAGTAAGACTGCTGAAATTATTTTTCTCAATAGTTGTCTCCCAAATTTTTAAAAATATGACCCAAAGCATTTAATATTTAGTTATAATTCTAGGCAGCTATAACCTATAAAGGATTGATGTGTCAGTAATGTCTAGAACATCTGCCTCTTTTATTCAAATGTTTTTCTCCTTGGTTATTATTTTCTTTTGTCCCTCTCATCTTGATTTTAATTACTTCATTTTCTATATAGAGTATTAAGACATTTTTGGTAGCTTTCTATGGTGGGTAGTTGCTTCCTCTTCCCCCTTTTTGGGGCAGCTGAACCCTCCAAGGAATTCAGGAAGGCCTTGTGTAATTGAAAGGCCCTTGAGGAGACACCTATGCCTAGTGTTCTTGACTTACAGGAAGAAGGTATATTTCTTCAGAAGGAACCTTACAGTTTTGTTTAGGGTGGAAATCGTAATGCAGTGAGAATGGTCTACATAGAATCTTGCAGCAATATTAGCAATCCTTATGAATAGTGTATTTGTTACAAAAAGTGAAAGACCAGCCATTGTGACTAATGATGTCCACAGAAGGTTAATTGGTCAATCTTTTATCAGAACCAGTAGGGGATAAATATGAAGAGACTTGTTACAAGGAATTACCCTATGTGATTTTGTGGGTTGTCTAGGCAATCCACCATACATAGGGCAGGCTGTTAGGAAGGGCAGAGTGGAACTTAGCTATAGGAGCTAACACTACTGTCTACAGGTAGAATATTTCCTCTCCTTTAAAGAAACCTCAGCTCTGCTGTTAAGGCCTTTTCAACCTTCAGTCAGGTCTACCCACCCAGATTATCTAGGATTATCTCCTTTACTTAAAGTCAATCAATTATGGACTTTAATCACATCCACAAAATACCTTCACAGCTGTACCTAGACTGGTGTTTGATTGAAGAATGGGAAGATAGCCTGGAAAAATTGACACAGAAAACTGACCATCACAGAAGGCTAGCCACTTTCTGTAAAAGATCAGTCTATGCTACAGAAGCATGGGCACTTGGTGGTAGGGAACAGGAAGAGCAAAAAAGGTGCAGGAGGAACCACAAGAATGCCAGCATCATCATTGTGGAAGTATGCTGAAAGTCATGGTAACTATAAGGGACAGTAAATGGGAAAAACTAGTGTTCTACCGCAGGCATATTGAGATGTAAAGAGGCCTTGCTCACTGACTCTGGGAATAGAACTATTGTTTGTCCAATAGTTCCTTTATGGTAGTCCTAAATTACAAAGAACATATGTATAAAGCTTTCTTTTGCATTCTTAACATGAATTGCAATTTAGTAATTTGTTCATATGCTTCTTCAAGGTTGAAAGCATTTGCCTAAAATGCTTTTTCCTCCATGTGGCTATTATCCACTGATCTCTTAATCCAGGCTGTCACTCACTGACCACTTGGCCAATGGCTCACCCTCTCCCTCTGTGTCCAGGCTTTCAGTCTTGGGAGGTTTCAGGGCTTCTCAGTCCCTGGACTTCTTGCCTTCTGTAACTCTGACCTCAGCTGCAGCCACCACTCCCCTGGTTACACCCTGAATTTTGGCATTGCTTCGTTCATTAATCATAAAATTAAAAAACAAAAATCAAACAGAAATCCCTCTCAACACAACCCCATATTCTTCCAGCCCTCATTCTACCTTTATCTTTGCCTTCCATCACCTTTATTTTTGTTTCCCCATCAGTCCCCATCTGTATTTCTTTTCTTACCCAACTTAAGTTTTATGGTTCAATGCTTCAGCTCACTTTTCTGACTACTGACTGTATTTCAGAAGGCTTGTCCAGTGTTTCACTTTGTCTTCCTGCCCTGTGTATACCTGTGGCACCCCTGGCTTTTCACATACTGTGGTCTCTTGGTTTTCTTCCTTTGTTTCTGAACAATAGGGACCTCCATAGTTCCTCCTCTTCTGCCTCCCCTTCAATGTTGCTTTCCTCCAATGGTGGTGGTCTGTTCTTCTCATGTTTGCTGTGGGGACTCACTTGTGTGGTCTCGACTACTTGTATTGTAATGTTTCAGCAACCTTTGTCTCACTTCAGATCCAGGTCTTTCTGTTTATTGGCCAGATACATTTGTATATATCATAGAAATCTTAGCCTCATCATGTGAAAAATAAATGTACCAACTTCTCCCTGGAATTTCTTCTGTTGCTGTATTGATCATTGAATGGTGTCACCATCCAACCGCAGTTTTAAACCAGGGTATTTCTGAGACTGGCTATTACTTCTACACTCCTTTTTTTCCATTGTTGTTAGTTTTACCTACAAAATATTTCACAAATCCCTCTCCTTCTCCCCATTTCCACTGCACGTGAACAAGGGGTGTCCAACATTTTGGCTTCCCGGTAAGAAGTGTCTTCGGCCACACGTAAAATACACGAACACTAATGACAGCTAATGAGTTCAAAAGAAGCTCCATGCATAATTTTCATAGCATTTTAAGAAAGTTTACGAATTTGTGTTGGGCTGTATTCAAAGCCATGCTGGGCCACGTAGGGCCCGTGGGCCACAGGTTGGACGACCTTCATGTAAACGATTCCAGGTTACCATCCTCTCACATGCAGCACATTGGCCTTACATATTGGCAATACCCTCCTTCCTGGTTTGCATGCAGCCGCTTCCCTTACTCCCCACCCCAACTATTCACCCAATAGTTGTCCCTAAAATGCACACCTCACTGTACTGCTCCCCTGCCTAATACCTTACCTTCTTAGCCCAGTAGTATAACAGTGATTAAGAAAACAGATTTTGAAATTAAATAGAAATGGATTTGAATCTTATATACTATGTGACCTTGGATAAGTCACCATTTTTGGTTATTCCCATAAGTAAAATAGGAATAGTGATAATGCTTTTTTTTTAGATGTTTTATGCCTTTTTGTCTTCTCTTACTATTTCATGCTCTAGCCGCACTGGACTCCTCTCAGATCCCCAAAGTCATTGAGCTGCCACTGGATAGTCACATGTAATTCTCTCTGCCTGGTGCACTGTCCATGCCCCCAGCTCTGTACTGGCATGACTCTTCTTGAATGCCATTCCCTTGAGAAATGTTCAGCCACCTTGCCCGTACTTACTTAATTTAGGTGCCCTTGCTCTGTACCCCTATGTCTTCTTCTTGAACTTCCTGATCTCCGTACTTGCCTGGAGATGCTCATTTACTCACTGCCTCCTTTCCCCCCTTCATCACCCACTCTCCACCCATTGTAAGTTCCATGAGGACATTGACTATTGACCATGACCATCTTGTCAAGTTTCTAGTCCCTGCTACCCTGTGCTGAGCGTGGTGTCCAGCAAAGACTGGACACTTAGTGAATATTTGATAAACGCTTGTAAATGAGACTGTCTCATTGGTTCACATACATTTCCAATAAAGTGATCACGTATCTCCTTCCATGGGAGAACAAGGATCATGACATGTAAGTCTCCTCCTTCTGTCACGGCTGCCTCGGAAGCTGACTGCTTCTAGAGAGCTGTTTACACAATCAAATCAAGTGGTATTTTACTAGGAGGGAAAGCCCCAGGATAAGTCCCTTCTGTAGACCACAGAGTTCTATGTTTTCTACCTCTCGATATCTTGGTTTCAAGAGCAGTGTTTTTATCCTCCCCACCATAATCTATCTATCTATCTATCTATCTATCTATCTATCTACCTATCTATCTATCTATCTAATAGACATGTGTAAACACTAAATCCCCAATAGATTATAGTGTTAGGCCTCAGATGTGGAGGCAAACAACAAACTTATTTTTAGTATTACTTGGAAGTTCCTAAGTGTGTGTGTATATGTATATATAAAATAACTGACAACCATTCATGGAGAGATGCTTTATTTTTCTGTGGAGCTTTTGGGGGATTTTTTAAAACAGTTCTTCATGCTGAAAGAAAGTTCACAAATTTTAAAAGGAAATGTGGCCCTTTTCATTAGCTCCTTTTACCTCATGCTGAGTCATGGATGAGAGAGAATTTGTAGGCGGCGGAGCTGCAGGAAAAGTAATACTGTCATTTACACTTGCAGGCTGTTATGCTTTCCAGAAAACTTTTTCCGTAGGTTGCGAAAGTGATTAATCTGCTGTTAAAAACTGACAAAGAAGGTTCTCTGATAAGAGGAAGAATTAAATGAGGGATTTTTTTCTTTAAAAAGTAAGGCTTCTATTTCCAGTTTAGACTTAGAAAAACAGGTTTCGATGTCTTTTTTTTAACTTTTGGTCTCTTAGTGTATGTGTAAATTTTGGACATGATTTAAAACAATCACAGGACGTTATCTTTTTAAGTTATGTCCATATATTGGCATGGTTCATTCCTCAAGTTTTGTATCTAAATTATTCATTTCTACACTCTTCTCTGACCTGTTTTGTTCTTTCATAATTGTATATTTGGGTCTTAATTTTTAACACTTTCTGTGTCATCTTACTTCTCAACCTTAGACCTTTTTGACCAACTTCTTTTTTAACGTTAAAACTGATGATGGTCTAGTTTCTTCTGTGATATAAATTCCTCCCTCTCTGAAGAATTCTAGTCATATAACATTTCAATGACAATTTTAAAAACATCATTGCCTAAATAACTTAGGAATATTGTTTTTAATTTAAAAAATGACTTTGAGATGTAAAGCTTTTCCACTGAGTTCTTCAAATAAACATGTCACTTTAACTTTTTCTCTAGGGACCCCAAATTTCAGCTGGCAACCTAAAGGAACAAATAAATAAATCACATGGCATAACAACTATTTTATAATTCCACAGAGAACCAGTGACTCATTTAGGGAATTCAGAGTCCTCAAAAGGTAGAATAACATGTTAGAAGCTTATTAAACTTGTTGCCTTTAGCATTTTAATACCTGGTTTTTATAACAAGTTCATATGAGTTGTTAAAATGCACTGGCTTGACTCTCTTCTGTTTTCCGTTTTTCTACTTCTAAGCCTCACCATTTTATGTCAGGATATGTTACGTTACTGTACCTTTTTTTTCCCTTCTCCCTCTCCTTGCTTTTGAGGACTGACTTCTGAGCTTGAGCCATTCCCTAATCCACCACTGAATGACCCATGGGGGTAGAGTGGAGAGACAGGATTCTCACAACTCTAGCAGCATTGCCCCTGCCCACCCCAGAGAGGAAAGGAAGCCAGATGAGATATGCCTCTTTCTTTACCTGAGCGGACAGCCATGGGACTTGACCTTCTTTAGTCCTGAAGGTTAGATGCACACACCCATTTTGCCCCTGGGCTACAAATCCAGCTTTCAAAATTCAGAAGTTGAAAATGTCAGAATCATTTACAATTAAAAACCTTCTATTATTGTATATTTGTATAGGCATTTCATAGGAACAAAAATAGAGAGAGCATGTAAATATACTTGTTTTTATATCTGGATTGCCAAGATTATTTCTATTTCAGTTCCTCTGTTAAATGTGTATGAAAAATATGTAAACAAACACATAAGTATATATCTGCATATTTATATACATGTATAAATCTATGTGAAGTTAGCATCATTATTGTACAGTTTCTTCAAAATGCTGTCACGTACTGCGTCTTGTAATAAAAGATTATAGCTTTTTGGAGGGCGTCTCCTTGGGGCAGGATGAGGTATGGAGATCCTTTACATTCTGATTTTCAGTAGAACAAGGTCATTGCTACCTTCAGATGTGGCTATATGCTGGTTTGTCATAGCAACATGGAATGACATTTAAACCAGAAGAAAAAGCCCTCTTTTGTTGTTGTTGTTGAGATTAGCTGCCTTAATTTGACTGCAGTATTTTGAAGTTAGGAACGCTTTGATTTGACATTTTTAAAGGGAAAAGTTTCTATAGATATTATGGAGAAGTCTTTTCTTTTTTTTAAACTAAATGCCAGTGACAAAATTTAGACCAGAAAGTAGTCATGAAGCAACAGTAATGAGATATGATTGTGGTTTAGTGGGAGAAAAAAAAGCCCTTTAGGGAACAGTACAAGTGCAGTAAATTATGAATTGCTTCTAAATAAGTCTCATTAGTCCTCCACTGACTATGTTTAATTGTCATTAGAAAGGAATCTGCAAAACTTTGGGATATATATATATATATATATATATATATATATATCAAATGATGTTAAACTAATAAGTCATTAGAGAGTCTGTTTTAAAAATTAGAAGTAGTTGATGGTGTGTGAGGGTCCACAAAGTAGCACCTGTTTCACTCATACGTGATTATAGAAAAGCCATTTACGTCTCCTAAGAGAAATGGACCCATCGAATACTGGATGATGTAACATGTGACAGTTGCAGATGAATTTCTCCCTTTGTCCTAGGTATTTTCCCCAAAAATAGCATGGACTTTAAGTGTTGTTCTAAGGAAAAGGGACTCTCCTGAGCACTGGAACACAAGAGGGCATTGACAGTGATTTTTTTTATGTTGTTACTCTACGGTCTGCAAAGCCCAAGTACCAGATATTAAATTCTATCAACATTATGTATCTTTAATTAAATATTTTATTTGCAATACAATTAATAATATGCCTGTTTTCATAACTGTATTAAGAAATTACCTTAATTTTAGTATAATAGGCTCATAAAAAGGCAGTGTGTTTTGAAATGCCTTTTCTAAAATGATTATGTGCTTTGTGTCTGTTAAATTTGAATTTAGATTAAGAGATTAATGGCTAGAATTATCTGATATAATGTACTCAGTATTTTAAATTAGCAGGAAATCTTGTAGGACATAAGGTTATCTTGCTTTCTTGTAAAGTAGATTTCTTCCTTTTCAGTGTCTTCCTTAATAAATACGTTTAGGGAGTAATTCACCTATTTGCTTTATGCTTCCTCCACTTCTCTTTCTAAAAACCCCAAGCGATACAAAACTGTTCATTTCAAATATATAGGACATTGGACAATAGGGCTTTAATAAAATAACATTTTGTAGGCTGCCGTTTTCAAAACTGTTCAAAATGTCACCCTCAGCTAAACAGAAGTAATTGGCATTGGAGGTGTGGGTCCTTACTTTTAATGAAACAATCTCTCTCCTCAGAGAGTAATTGTTCTCCTTGCAACGTATTTTTTTTTCTCAACACTGAGCTCCTCTCTTGCCCTTCTTTTGTCCTAATATTTGTCCCTTAATTCTATCAATCTAGTTGTCAACTAAAATTAAAGGCAGATGTTACCTTTCACAATCTGTCCTGATCTAATTTTGCAGCCTTGTTTTAGGGACTTGCTCTTAGTGTAGAAGTGCCTAACAACTTTGGAACCATGAGGTCTCGATTCAGATACCTACATTAGATTATTCTGTGACCTTGATCAAGTTACTTAAGCTCACTAAGTTTAAGTGAACCTCAGTTTCCTCCTGTATAAAATGAGAACAATGACAGGCCCTTCCTCAGTTATAGTTAACACATAGATAAGGACTGACACATAGTATTTCTCAGCTATTTTTAAATACCTATCAAACTTGATTGTTCTCCCTATGTGCCCTATTCTTTGTCAGTGCCTGTGCTCACATCATTTGCTTGAAACAGAATCCGCTCTTCTCCTGTAATGCAGACATGTGCGTACACACCACAGGAAGCCATCTTTGTGTTCTAATTCTGTCCACCCCACAAGACAACTCAGAGGCTCTCTCCGCCTGCCAGTCTGTGAATTTTCCATCTGAAACCTTAATACACTTCTAATACACTTCTCTCGTGTTTCTTGGCATTCTCAACTGTTATGTTACAGTCATTTACTAGTGTTATTTTGGTTTTTTTGCTGGTATGCGAACTCTTTGAGGCCACGGAACGTGCATGATGAATTTCTCCCTGCTCCAAAGACCCCAGTACCTTGTGATCTGCTCTGCTAATTTAATTAGTGGGGAGAGCTTTTCCACATATACAGTAGACTCCCTGTTAACTGGAAATTTTGCCAGCTGCTTGAGAGTGCCAGTTGGTTGAGTTCTGGTTAAGGGAGAGTCTACTGTATATCATATTTTAGACACTTTTGAATGTACGTGATTTTTATTTTTGCATTAATCCTTATCAGTTCTGGGCATTGTCAAAGTTCAGAAAATTAGGAGGAACAATAATAAATATATTTAGTTTATTTAAGCATTATGTGAGTTCCTCTTGTGTTTCCTTCCCTCATTTTTCTCTCAATAGTTTTGCAAAAGAATGACAAATTCCTTATTTAAAGGAAAATAAAAGCAAATCTGTTGCTTCTATCATATAAATGACATTCTTTATCAACAGATAGTTAGGTAAATCAAATATTTACATATATATAGTTTATGCACATATGTACTATATTCATGAAAACTGTGCAAGAAACTCACTCTCAGTGCCTGTATGATTTTTTTTGTCAAGTTCATGAAAAAAGTTATATTCTGAAAACTCTAATGCTGTTATCTTTAAAAATATTATACCCTTAAATATTTTTAACATGATTTTCCATGATAAAATTTATATTTGCATTATTTCTTTACTGCTGAAAATGGATGAGGCTCGAAATAGTTTTTATACACTGACTCTATTTACTTGACCATATTTTAAAAGCAAATCATAACATCATAAATCATGATATTTCACAGATTCTATTGTTGGATATTTTACTATTGGACTTCATAAAGACTGTAGACTTTATTAAAAATACAGCAAATTTTGAATTAAAGATATGAAATGCATCGCTTGTGTAGCTTCGTTTGAAACTCACAAGGTTTTGCTATGTTTTGCACCATTTTTGCTTGTTATTGTTTTTGCTTTGCTTTTTGTTGTTGATATTTGATTTGTTTTTGCAGGATTGTTACTATGTCTGCTTCTCGTGTCTGTTGCACAGCACTCTTGTACGTAGATTTACGTAACCTGTCTGGTTGTTTAGTGCAGAAGGACAGTTTATTTATTCAGGGGTCATAATTGCAACATCGCACATGTCTGTAAGTGACTGAAGCAGACCAAAAGTATGGTTTATTTCGTAACGGTATTTTAGATTATGTTCTTTCTTTGTAAGTGCTTCTTGTTTACATGGAAGATACGTAAGAATAATTTACGTTTCCTTTCATGTTTATTAAAGCAAATTTTTTGCAGTTTTTTTATTAGACAAGTTATTATAAAAGAAGTATGTTTTACTTTACCCTTAGTTACCCTTAATTAGAGAACAAACCACAGGTCAAGCAAGGAGATAAACAGTTGACAAGTGGCCTTTGACTGGGGACTACTAGGGAGTTGTGAGGAGTGTGGCCTTTAACCCAGGCTATATGTAGCAGTGCACACTCAGTGTCACTAGACCCCTGAGTTCTATTTAAATGGCCCAGGACCTCTAAGGTCCTTCAATTTGTGAAATTTGGCACCACTGGAAAACAACCAGTTTAGTAACAAAGCCAAATTGGTAGTTCTTTTTTCACCCCCAATTAAAGTATTTAATTTAAAGTATTTTGACAAAGTCTACAAAGTTAGTGAAATACATACGTTGTAATTGGGGGGTTTTGTTGTTTGTTTTCCTCCTTCCTATGAGGGCTCACAGGAAACTCCACACTCAAATAACAATTTTCTGAATCAGAGCAAGATTGTATCTAAATTCTGGCCAGAAGTCAAATCATTTAGGTCACTTGGACACATACATTGTGCTTCCCCACAAAATTTTTTAGCCCCTTTGTTAAGACCCATGAATGACTACTGTGCTACTTGGAGTTCCCAAAAGGAATCAGTCACCCTGTCTTCTAAAGGGGCCATACTTTACCAAATGTGAATAATGTCACTGACTTTTGACTATCATATTTGAGACCTTCAATTTTAACATGATCTTATTCCACAAGTTTTTTTCTCTTTGTTTTGACACCCCAGTTTAGTATCTGCCTTAACTCTGTTTCTAGCATGTTTTCTTGGTACCCAGCGAATCAGCCACATCAGTGTATCCCATTTGCTCTATACCTGTTCATATTTGGAAATATCATTGTGCAAAATAAAAGGTGCTAGGAAAAGATATTCTGGGACAACATTTGCACAGGTATAAACTCTCCAGTTAATGCTGCAGGAGCCTTTTTTTCTTTGCTAAATGCTGTTTCTCATTAGGGCCTCCTCCTTTTTTTAACTTGGTTGGTGCAGTAGCTTCTTGTCAGGCACCTCTGGGGTCCTTCATAAACTTAAGACTTTTAGATTAATATTTCTTCAACACAGTTCTGGTCCTTCATTCTACTATTGGCTTCCTAACAATCTACCTGTTATAGAAGGAACATGATTCTATTATTGGTAATAATAGTAATAATAATAATGATAAATGAATCTTCGTCGATGCTTCATCTCAAATATCAAATGTCTTGAGACAACAAGGCTTTTGGAATTCAAGTTTAACATTGAGGCATTTGGCATGAGTCTGAATGACATGTTTATAGTGTCTCTCACTGAAAGAAGATCATCTGATACACATGAGAAGTAAGTGGGTGAGGAGTTGACATTTTGTTAGAAGTTCTTGCCTGGTATTTTGATATACCACTGTACCTCCTGCAAGCTTTGTTATCAGAAACAAACTGCTCTGTGAAGAGAGTATAGTATGATTCAGGACAGTGGGAAAATCTGAATGTTTTGTGTCCTGGTCTTGCGATTAAATATATATGATAAATAGGTTATGGTGTTTGAGTGTTCCTATCTGTTAAAGCAGATTGACTACTTGGTTATCTCACTGTAAACAGATTTCTGGAAGAATTTTAAAATGTGTAATTAATGATTATGCTAAAACAAAAAAATAAGATATAAAACTGCATGTTAAAAGGTTTCACATTTAAAAACCAGCACCCATACCAACCACATATATGTGTGCACACATGTATATAAATGCATAGGAAAAAATACTTGGAAATCAACCAAAATGTAACAGTTATTATTACTAAGGTTTTGAACTATGAGTGTTTTCCCTCTTCTTGGTTAATCTTGTTAATATTTATCATGTTTTCTACAATAAATATTGCTGTTTTAATGAAGAGACTGTCTTACAGGAGGGCTCATCTAGTACCTTCATTCAGAACTCTGATAAACAGTGAATGATCCCATTTTATGTTTAAACATCATTGAAAAAATCATGACTAACACAGAGATAAATACATTCAAAGCTGAATTATCTTTTTATAATAGCAAAATATGTTCTTGAATAGTTCTGTTGCCTGCCCTCTGTGGATGGTGTCCCTGAGTATCAAGTGAAGAAACCTAGCAATAAAGTAAATAACTCAATAGATTACACTTCTGATGCCTGGGTTCAATAGTAGTAAATTTTCCTTTTGTCCTCCTATGATTTCCCACTATTATCAAATAGTAATGTATTTGATGCTGCTTTTCATGTTCCTAAAACCCATAAGTGAGAGCGTGCGCACGCACACACACACACAAGAATGTTAAGGTAATGGGGGAGTACTTCATACTAGAATATATTCATCCATGAATGCATTCATTCCACAATGATGTTTTGATAGTGTCCTGTGGCTTAATCTTTGTCCTGCCATGTCCTAAGTGTTATGAAAGAATGAATAGGTAAATATTAGAATAGGGCCCCTACTCTAGAGTTATATAGTTTAGAGTACCAGTTCTCAAACTTGAGAGTGCATAAGAATTACCTAGATGATGACATTTATCCAAGATACATGGCGGGGTATCAGAGGAAGAACAGGCTTGAGGAAGATGTTTGAATTCAGCTGCCTGCATTATGTATGCAGAAGCATTTTTATCCATTACCTTTGTGAAGGGGAAGGAGCTAAGTAACACAAGACAGGAACTTGCCTAATTTTATCCAGTAGTTACAGAGTAGACTGAGGGACTCTGGTCCTTGGCCCGTTAAGCTAATGGTTCTTTGGCTGGCTGGAACTCAGCTCAACATTTTAAAAATAAATGGTTGCAGTAGAGCATTGTATTCCAAGTAGAATTCGTCAGACTTCTGGGAATCTGAGAAGTTTCCACTGGTTTTCTGCCTGTTTCCCCCACATATAGTTGAATTCATTGAGTCCAGGAACAGTAACTTGTAACCCAGCAGCTGGCAAAATTCCTGGTATTTAGAAGGTGGTCAGTTAATTGTCGATGACTATATGAATGACACCATTTTTCAAAAAGCAATTTTGAAGTCATATATTTCGGCGACTGATACCATGTCCCTTTGCTTTTAAATGGTTTGGAGAAAAGGAAAAGATATTTGGAGCTAGTGTTTTCTCTGTAAATAAAGCTATTTATTTTAAATATAAATATACATGCTCATTTGGTAAAAGAAATTGAAGATATAAAGAGGAAAATACCTATATTTTACCTAAATACCTACATAGTAACCTGTGAATTGTTTTTTTAAATCTTATGCAGATATTGGACTTTAATAATGCTGTATATACAAATTTATATCCTGTTAATGTTCATTTAACATTATAGCATCCTAGGGGGATTAAGCATTGTGTAACATGTATAGATCTTGAAATTTATCAAAATTAATCTTGAAAATATTAGGATGAGAAGGGTCACAATTTGGATGCCTTTCCAAAGGATGTCAGGTACCAGAGTTCATCTGAAATCAAAGGTGTTCCTTAGACATTTTAAGGTACCAGAGATCTTATAATTCTTCCAGTCGAAACCCCCTTATCTTACAAGGAGGAAATTGAGACCCAAAAGAACAAAATAAATCTGTTTTGGCCCAGGACTTCTAGACTTCATCCCAATTTTCAATTGGGTCCCAAATAATATTTATCTTGGAATTTGTTATTGCTTGCTATTTTGTAATTCTAAAAAGAAAGAACAAAGGATAAAATTACTCTTCATTTTACCTTCAGGAGGAAGTCCCACTGGACAAACGAGTTCAAATGGTTGAACTCTGTCAGCCATTCCACCTCTCAGCTGTTGAAGGATTTTCGTAGTGCTGATACCCTGTTCTTTGCCATGCATAGAGTTCGGTCACACTGTGCCATGGCCAAAATAATGCTGGACTCTCCCACAAGCTATCCTCAAATTTCCAGCTGACAGTGGCTTTCTAGAAAAAAAACAAATTATGTACTACTTTAAATTCTAGCACTGCATGATCTACAATTTCAAATGGACCACATCAGGAAAGTTTTGAAAAACATAAATGGACAAAATAATGAGGAGTGGGTTGGGGGACCATTCACCTTAGGACTTGTTTTCCTCTTGTCATTGTGCTTTTTAAAAAGGCTATGCATATATTGCAGAACACTTTATGTAACGCCAGAAGGGACTACCATGACTGTGTAGTCTGTGATTGACTGACAAAGACAGGCGTGTGAGAAACCTTTGCTTCCAGAGGAACTCCATCACTTCACCCTCTTTAGGCCACACCAACTACCACACACGAAACTACCTCATGTGGTCATTGCAGGATTTATCTGGGCATTTGCTGAACCTGCTCACAATTTATTTTTATTTCATCCAATAGACATGGATTTGGCGCAGGAGAGTGAATTCTTTCTGGAACAACAGATGTGCCTGGTACACTCGTTTTCTATAACCATTTGTGCTGTGGTTGAAAAAAATTTTTTAAGAGTGTAGAATTGTTGAAGGGGGAGGGTTAAAAAACAGAACCATTTTAGCGATTATGCAAAGTTTAGAAAGTGAGTAATTTTGCTGCATTTAGTCATTATGGGCTTTCATTGCTTGTTTTACAAGGATAAAGGGATATGTACAGGTTTGATGAATAGAGTTCTTATTTGTCCCTAATAGTTACTTTTTACGAAAACATTTTCTACCCTTCCTCCCACTCAGAGGCAAAAGTGCACTCTCCTTAGAAATTATACCCTTCTGTGATTTAGTCCCTTGATCTGTCTAAAATATGTGGACAAACAGCCCTCGTTTCTGAGAACAAATATACTAGGATAAGAGAAACTATTTTCTCATATAATATATTAATATAATATGAATGGCATACATTTCAATCTTAATAACACACTGATCATGTAAAAATTATCATGTTTTCTACAAAAATAATGAAAACTGAGTGAACATTTAGTGACTTTGTTATGAGCTTAATATACTGCAAATATGGTAGGGGATTTTTTTCCTGTATTTTATTTGAAATATATGATAAGTCTTAGCAAATTTTTTTTTCTGTTGTTGTTTTTTTATTTTTCTTCCATGGAAGGGTCAGATCATTATATGCATACAAACATCATTATTGTATGAATTATAAAGTTGTAATTATAACAGTGAATCATCCTGATGTTATTTTAAGATAGTTTGGATAACTCGTTTAAACATAAATGACATCTAGAATAAAATTACTACTAGTGGTAGTAGAAATCAATACAATACACTAAAATAATAAAACATAGAAACCAACTTTGTATTTTTTTAGTTACATTTGACACTTGACTAGTAAAATAACATTATTGAATAGAACCACAAAACCATAAAATGTCATACAATAAGAACACTAAATTGTATTGATCTCTCAAATATTCTGTGTCAGTTTTTTTTTTTTTAATTCATTTAGGTCTTAGCAAATTTTGCTCACAGAATTCTCTAAGGACTGTAATACAACATCTATTCCTTTTTTGCTTTGCTTTTGGTCACCCAGATTTCTTTGGAAATATGTGAACGAAGGTCTGTTTCCACTGAAGCAAATATAGTCGCTTGCTCACACTGGTGGCTTCCCTTTCTGAATTCCACTACTATTTTGGAAACTCCTGTATGAAAACACAGCAACCCAACTTGTCCCCATTGAGCCTTCCTGGCGATTTCCATGCAATGCTTGCTGTCTGGTGTCTATATCCCAAGGTTCACTTTTGTTGATAACAAAACCAGGTCTGTTGTCTTTTTGTAGGCTCATTACTAAGTTTGATCATTCTGATGTGATGACAGCAACACTGGCCTTAGAGTCTAGAAAACTGGGTTCTAACTCTGACCCTTTCAAGGCCTTATTGCTATGGGAGAATCCTTCCCGAGTCTTGTCTCCTTGGGGAGGAAGTAGAGATTTGAACTTCAAATTCCTTCAAGCTCTAATACTCCATAATTTCATATGGAATATGGTATATTGTAACAATGCACTAATGAGTCAACTTTATTTCCCCTTTTTTCAAAAATTCCTTTGTGCTTACTTTTACTTGCCCTAGATAACTCTTTTCAGACTGTGTCTCAAAGATTTTAACTTCTACTGCTAACAAGCAAATTTCAGTAGTGAGAAACCCCTGGAGGATTTAGGGCTTTCCTGAAAGGGTCCCACCTTTTTATTAATGGCTTCTGAGTAACAGTAATAGACTAGAGTAATTGGTTCTACTATAGTAATTGGTTATTACCAAAAACTACTCAACCATGCTCACCATATTTTCAGTACCTACAACTAAGAAACCTAAAATGCATAAATTAACTTGGAATATTATGTTAAATAACATTGAATTGCAAAACCTTCTATCATCCTTAAATACTTCTGAGGTGAATAAACTGGCGGGGAAAGAAGAGTGTGGAACAGTTATAATTTAGCCAACTGTTGCTATTATTGTTTTAGTAAACATCTCTGTCTTACAGAATTTGTCAGGAATGCACTATTGAAGTAATATTCATTTAATGAACAAATACTTATCGAGTATCCATTTGCTAGACACTAAAGGTATCATGTTGAATGAGAAAGACAAAGTCCTCATCTGTATGAAGCTAGAAGGAAAGAGAACATTAAAGAAAGAATTACAAAACAATGGACAAGGTTAAATACAGTCTGTTAAAGAGTGGATGGATGCTTTACCTAGGCTTAGAGAATCAGAACTGGCTTCCCAGGAGTACCATTGACTGAAACCTAAAGGATGAGTACTAGTTAGGAGTAGGGAAGTGGGAGCAGCTTGGAAAGTGTTCATGTAGGGTACCCATAGGATTGTTGGTACATTGAATCCGGGGGTTAGGGAAGTAGGAGAAGAGACTAGAAAGCCAAGTAGTGGCTCTATCAAGAAAGAAATTGGACTTTATCCTTAGAGCAGTGAGAACCATTGGGAAATTTTAATAAAGAAAGGCAGTCATTTTTTTTCTTAATTCATTTTTATTGTTAGACTTATTGGGGTGACATCTGTTAGCAAGGATTACATAGGTTTCAGGCATACAACTCTACAGTGCATTGTCAACTTGATGTATAATAAGTTCACCACAAGGCAGTCATTTTTAGAAATAGTCTGTTTGTAGCATAGAGAAAGTCCTAAAGAACAATAAGAGGTCAGTTTTTAAAAAATCACATAACACCCAGGCTGAGTTATGATTTTATTACAAAACCATAACCATATATGCATAATTAGTAATAAAAGATTTGGTATAGATCACCAGCTCATAAAAAAGAGGTATTATTTGTGTAACCATAAGCATGTATGGTTATGATTTTATAATGAAATCATAGCTCAAGTCTGGGCATTACTTCTGCTGGACCGTGTGTGTGTGTGTGTGTGTGTGTACATGCACACAAATATTACACATTTATATGAAAGCTGTTTGGAAAAAATCCAGCCATAAATGCCTCTATTTTTCATATTAAATGGCTGGATACTTTCCAGACACCCCTTGGACAAATATTGCAGTAAACTAGGGCACCCATGATGATGGAGTGAATGGGGATATCAATAAGTTGATAGTGAGAAATGGAAAATTTGAAAGTGATCAGGAAATAAAATTAACAACTTTTACAATACAGAATGGAGAGAAAATAGTATGGCCATATTTATAACATTCAGTCACATTACTGTAAGTCTTTAAGATACCTTAATATTACTAGTTTATAAGATGTTTGTATACACACACACACACACATACACACACACACTTTTTTTTTACTTTTCTTTATTTGACCATTATTTTGAATACACGTTCCCTTGCTTACTAGCTGCATAGCATTTTATCAGATCAATGTCCCATGATGTTTTCAACCATCCTCTAATTAGAACAAACATAAGTTGTGGACATTTTAATGCCTCTTCATTGCCAGTTTTCCCACCAAAATAATGATTTCAATTCCAGTGGAACCAGTCATGTAAAAATGCCCGTATGTTATCATAGTCTCCCCAAGATTGTGTTTAATGATTTCCTGGCTACCTGGGTCCACTCTCAGTGCTTTTCACTAACCCCTCAGCCTGATTGGAGAAAAGTCCACAGGCCCTTGAGGGGATGATTCAGTGTATGAGGTGGCTTGCTATGGAATAGGCTCTTCTCTCACTACATGCCTGGATTCTAGAACATGCTTAGACTGAATTAACCCTCACCACAATGGCATTTTATCCAGTGCCAGCCACATGCATGCTAGGGACAAAGTGTACTGTGCTGTATGGGTATTTGTATCTCATATAACAGAAGCCTTGGAAACCTCTCAAATTCAAAACTGATGACATATCATCTCATTAACAGATATTGGGGTGAGACACTCCTTAAAATACTGTCTTTCTTGATTTTAACACGATTACATGCTAGTTTTAGGCACATGCGAGTACAAGGCCTCGCCTGGATCTATCTTCTCTGTTTATGAATTAGGGATTAAGAAATGAGGACTTCCAAGGTAGCATCTTGGTGCTCCCAATTGACTTGATTTTATTTATGGGATGGGGGAGGGGAACTTGACAAACTGGCATTGGTGTCTTCAGTAGTCCTGGAGCTGCTTGCCTTCGAAATAGGAGTATCCTGCATCCATTCAGAAGTGTTGTGAGAATTAATTAAATGGAAAAGCGTCTAAGACAAAAACTGCTCAGGAGTGCTAGCCCAGACCATACTGTTTCTGCTATTTCTGCCTCTGAAGCTATTAAGAATAGCCCTTCACTAGTTGTAGTACATGTAGTACATGTTTGCAGAGTACTGCACTGTGGGAAAAAGAAGTGCTGATACAATACAGAAGTAAGATGTTTATTTCTGCAACTCTGACAGCGCTCTTTGGGAGACTTGTATGATTTTGTGTATGTGGCTTGGGGTGGGGGTGGTTTAGATGTTCATCGACACGGAAACAGTGTGTTAGCAGTGTCTCTATACTGGCAGCAGTGTTTTGAACTCAGTGACACAAATGAAAATCCTGTGATTTTAATTTCAAAAGTGATCTTTCAGATCATTTTAACCATTCACCAGTTTTCTGCTACCGTTCTGCTACCGTTTGAGGAGTAACTTTTCTTTAATCTGGAAAATATAGAAAACGATGAAGATGAAAATAAAAAATTCTGTTAATTGCATCAGCTGATACATTTTTAAACTTAAAATTTTTTAAATGTGCTTTTAATATTTTACTATATTCCTTCTTTTTTGTCTATGTACACATAAGTTACAATACTACCATATAGTTTTTTTCAGTATGTACTGGTTTTAAAAAATATGTATATATTTCATATATGTTTTAAATACACTTATATCTATGTGTGTGTGTGTGTGTGTGTGTGTGTGTGTGTGTGTGTGTATCTTCCTTTGATTAAGAAAGTAATATGTGGTTGTGTCAGAAACTTTGGAAAACAGGAAAATATACAGAACATCCAAAAATTACTCCTTTAAAATAACCACTGTTACCAAATTGAGAATAAATCTTTTTAGCTATATGTGTATCTATGTGCATATGAGAGATAGAGATGCATATTTTAACAGATATAAAACAGTGTTTCCTAACCTGATTTTAAAATGTATAACATTTGTGATTTTTAAAATTCATTCTTCCCTCCCTGCCTCTCTCCCTCTGTTCCTTTCTTCCTTCCTTTCTTTCCTGTTGTAAACTATATATAACAAAATTCACCATTTTAACTATTTTTTTTAGAATACAGTTCAGTGGCATTAATTCTATTCACATTCTTGTGCAATTATCACCACCATTCATCTTCAAAAGGTTTTTAATCTTCCCAAACTGAAAGTCCATATCCATTAAATAATTTGTCCCCACACCAGTCCTTTCCCCACCTACCTGGTGACCACATTCTGCTTTCTGTCTCCATAAATTGGACTACTCTAAGTATCTTATGTAATTGGAATCAAGTATCTGTCGTTTGTACCTGGCTTATTTCATCTTAGCATAATGTTTTCAAGGTTCATTTGTGTTTTAGCATGTGTCAGAATTCCCTTCTTGTTTTAGGTTAAATAAGACAACATTGTATGTATATACCACATTTTGTTTATCCCTTCATCTGTCAAGGGATACTTGGTTTGTTTCCACCTTTTGGCTATTGTGAATAATGCTGCGGTGAGCATGAGTTTACAGACATTTTTTTCAAGTTCGTGCTTTCACTTATCTTGGGTATATACCCAGAAGAATAATTGGTGGGTTGCTGACAGGTTTTTGAAACATATTAATAGTATAGATTTTAATTGCTGCATAGTATTCCATTATATGAATGTACCATAATTTATTTAACCAATTTTCATATATTAATTAGTTAAATCGTTTATAGTCTTTCATTTTTACAAATGACATTACCATGAACACTTTGTAAAACTAAAGATTTGTGCCATCTGGTATTATTTTGTTAGGCTAAATTTCTAGAAATAATAGGTATGGGACTTCGTTAAGTCTTATGATACATATCACTAAAATAACCCACAGACAGATTGCCCATAAGACGTTTATACAAACAAAAAATACAGTAGAGTCTCAGTGAACTGGCACCCATGGGGATTGGTATGTGCTGAATAAATATAAGTAGATTCTCCATTTACCGGAACTCAAGCAACTGGCACTCTCAAGCAACTGGCAAAATCTGAAGGAACCAGCAAATTTTGCCAGTTGCTTGGGTGTGCTAGCTGCTTGAGTTCCAATTACTGGAGAGTCTACTATATTTTCTTTGTCCCTAAATCTAAATTATATAAGCATTGTCCTTTGAAGACAATTGGAGTAACTCTCTCCCATTACTTCTAGGCCCCAGCTGCAGGTAGAATTCCTATTCTACTATAACCATAGTACCTAAAAAGGTGGTTCTGAACTCTGGTTTCAACAAAGAATCATTTGTTCCTTCCCTTTTTAATTTTCAGATTTCACTCTCTGAGTGGATGTGTCTAAGGTAATTTGTATTTTAAAATTCCTAAATGAAAGGTAATTAGTGTTTTAAAAGCCCTCAATGATTCTGTTGTACAGTCAGATTTCAGAAGTTTTTCTCTAACTATACAGTAATATGTTCACATAGTGTGCTTGTAATCTGTTCGTTTGTTTTCTAGTTCATGGGGTCGTCTATCAAATGGGTTGTGTGGTTGGCCCAAATGAGTGAGGAATGGAGCAAATAGTATTAAACTCTGAATTATGAAAAATAATTATTCATAGTAAGAGGACTCAGAAAAGCAAATTAATTTATTATTCTTTGGTTAAGGGCTTAGAGAAAATGATGAAGTAATCTTAATGAGCAAAGAACAAGTAGCAAATGAGGAATGCATGGCATCACACTTAAAATAAGTAATCTATGTTTACATTTCTTTCCTATTGTAGAAACTCAGAAATAATGTCTATCCATTCGTTTGTCTAGCCATTATTAGGTACCTACTTGGTGTGAATCCTTAGTGATGAGATCAAGCTCTTAATGGCAATTAAAACTCATGGCAAATATTCAGAATTTACTCTTGAAATCACTAGATTTTTAATGTCATTATGTATTCTTTTACAGAAAAATAGTATTAGAAGAAAAAGAGTCCATGTGGGTGAGCTTCCCTCAACACTGTGCATTACCCAGTGAAGCTCATCCTGTTTCTGGGTTCTAGAAAAACTTTGATTTAAAAAATGATAGCCTACTCATTTTAAATTCCAGAGAAAAAGAACAGTAGCCTTAAGTCTGTTGTTCAGAAGAGGAATCAATCTAGAGAAGTAATGTGACTCTTTCAATTCCATTCAACTAAACAGTTGCAAGCATGGAATTTTTTTTTTTTCCTCCTGAGTTCTAGTTCATGAGCCTTTGATTTCATTGATCATCTTCCTTGGTAATAGTTCTATTTGCTGGTCCCTGACATAGAATGTAGTTGCAAAGTGCATGTGGTCCACAGAAATCCTTCAGATAGCTTCCTGGTGTTTGCAAAAAATGTGGAAAGTTTTAAAATCAGAAGAGAATCACTGGATTCATATTTCATTGGGTGCAATCAGCCAGCACACTATCCCAGCTGCCTTTACACAGAGTACGAACTCTTCATTTTTACACAGTCCATGTCACTCTTTTGTTTCCCAATAGGGACACTAAGTATCATTTGCTGTTTGTTGTCACACTGACTCCATTTTCTTTCTTCTAGCAGAGAAATAGTTTTCTGTACCCACATCCTGATTGCTTGTCTCTTAAAAATAGGAAAACATAGATAAACTGAGCATGCCTCTTGTTTTTTGTTTTTTTTTTTTTAACATGTGGTCTATATCACTATTTATGTGAGAGAGATGGAATGGTTTTGAAAATCTCAAACAGTGGAGCCAGGCTACCTGGGTTTGAATCCTGGATCTGCCACCTGCTAGCACCACAACTTTGGGCTGTTACTTAATTTTTCTATGCTTCAGTATCTTCCTCTGAAAAATAGGGCTAATTATAGTTCCTGTTTCAAGGGTACTTGTGAGGATTAAGTCTAAACTGTGTTCAACACAAATGTTTGCACAAAGTAAATTATGCATAAATGTCTGCAATTATTATACATTTTCTTCATCATGAGTAGTTTGTGTGTTCTGCCACAAGGATATACAGACAAAGTCGATAACTTCAAGTGAAAAGCAGTTGTCAGGTCTTGTTCAGATAACTTTAAACAACTGTTATGAAAATAAAATTAAAGTTGAAATACTCGTAATCATATGTTCTAAATCAACCATCTCCCTTTCCGTGTTTTGTCTATTCCTTGTCCATATGAAAATTTTAGTTTATGTAGCTTCAATTGTATTGCACGAATGATTGACTTCACGTTCTGTATTTTTCATTTAACATCTGAAACATTTTTCCATGTCATTACATAGCTGGAATCAAAATGTAATGAAAGGGCTTTGAGTTTCATGTTGCTGTTTATCTATAGGGTTTTAGTTTTTGTGTACTTTCCCTTTCTGTTACCTTAGAAAGTTTCCTTTCCACAAAGAAATCATTTTTGCCCAAGAGGCCAGATTTTGTCTAAAAAAGTTGAATTAACTAAGAATCCTCTGAGTACAGTGACTTTAATTCTCTGTATCTTGTTGTGGCTTTTACAAGTAGCTCAGTGCCTGACACATAGCAGAATTTAATTTTTATTGAACAAATAAACTAAATTTCTGGGGATTGGGATATTGTGATTATGTGGTAGTTAATTAAAATGTATTTTGTTTCAATATATGTTGTTAAAATGTTTTAAATTCATTAATGTCTTCTCTTTCATGCTAAGTTTATTTAAAATTTGTCCCTGGCTATTTCTATAAAAGATTTAAACCACCATCAAGTAGAAGGTAAATATACAATGTGACCATTACTATGAAAATATGTGTCTCAAATACTTCTTTGAAAGGTAGTATTGTTAATAAATTCAAAAAGTAAAGTCATTAAATAATTTAGAGGAAGGGGGAGACTAATGAGATTACTGTAATTAAGCAGTATTAAATGTATCAGGGTTTCTTGGTTGTCAAGTAATAACAGAAATAAACAGCTCATATGTTATATGCTGTAGTTTGGAAAGAGAAATGCAGTTTTCTCATTTTTCACTCATCCATTCATTTAAATATTTGTTAACTGCCTACTATGTGCTATAATATGCAAAAGCCACTGGGCCTGCACCGATGACTAAAAAGGACACTGTCTAACCCTATGAAAACAGGTTTATATGAGTGAAACATGTGCAGAAGGGGAGGAGTGTAGATTCAGGTGCAGATTCAGGCAAAGGGTCACTGAGCAACCCGACACTCAAGTTGAGACCTGTGGGATTCTTAGGAATCAGTGAGACAGAGTTCAGAAAGAGGTGGGGAAGCACATGGGCATCATCTCTGAGATTGGAGAGAGCCTGACACATCGCATATGAGCGAAAGTCAACGTCAGAGAGGAGGATGACATGTAACTCTCCGGGCAAGGCAGAAGAGGTAGATAGAGTCAAAATAATTCCACTAAGCTTGTGAATACTTCAAAGCAGGAAAGTATTGTAATTAGATTTTTATTGGAGAGAAATTACTCTGGCTGTAGGATTCACCAAGGGGAACAAGGGTAGACACTGGCGCACCAGCTTGCGTAAGAATGTGGGAGCATTCTTGGTGAGAGGTGGTAGGATCTGGGAATAGGGTTGCAGCAGTGGGAAGAGGGAAATGTGGGCCTTCAGACTTACAGAATTCCCTATTTAGGCAATAGTATCAACAGCATTTAGTACTTGAATCGGATGTGAGGGAGAGGCTCAAGAATAAGTACTCCTAGTGTTCTCATTTCAGCAATACATAGACAAGAATACCAGACAAAAACCAGGAAAAGTAAATCCAGGAAGATAATGACCAGCTTTTAACATGTTGAGCCGGAAGAGCATATGAAATACCCAAGTACGCCCATGAAATAGACAGTTGAATTAATATTCAGAGTACAGATGCATTCTGGAGATAGAAATTCAAGAGCGTCTTCATAAGCAGATGTTTCAAGTCGTGAGCATGGTCCTGGAGAGAGTGAATAGGCAGAAGCGAGGAGATCCTCTGTCAGATAAAGAGGGCCATTATTCAGTGGCCACGGGGCAATATGTTACATATTGCCATCAGCAGCAATTTTTAAAATAAAAACTAGAAAAGCGCTTATAGCAGAAAGCTAGAAAGAGCCTGGATTCCTGCTGTCACTGTTGAACAGACATATAGTTTTTGGCTGCCTATCCTTGGAATTTCTATTACAAAATATAAATATCTGTCTGATTAAGACAGTGGTAACTTGATTTTCTATAACTTGCAGTTTGACTTCTTCCTAACTTATAACATGCTAATCAATTATTAAAATAACATGGGATTATTTTCATGGAGCTATGTACAAAGCTTATTGGTAGTATAAATGAAGAACCATAGAAAGTACCTCCAAATCCTTCCAAAGGTATCAAGAGACACATTGCAGAAAAGATACCATTTGAGCTGAGACTTGAAGAATAAGCAGGAGACTGCCAGGCAGAAGATGACTATGTGTAAGCAGCAGTGGAGAAACATGTAGAGAGTTGTGCAGAATGGATCATAGATGGTAGGAGGATGTCCTGGCTGACAGGTGTGAGTACTGATATAAGTGTATGGTCTGGTCCAGTCTCTAGGAGGTTAATATTGCTGGAGTACATGTGAATGATGGAGGGAAATGGAGGTGGCCAGACAGCAAGGCAAGGATTAGATCAGAAAGCCTTTATAAAGTGTGTGTGTGTGTGTGTGTGTGTGTGTGTGTGTGGAGGAGGGAGGGGAAACAGGGAGTTTAACACAAGGCAGAGGCACTGCTGAATACGGATCAGCAAAAAGAGCCATGATCAGATGTTCACGTTAGATCACTGTAGCAGCACTGAGGAGGAGAGAGAAGGGAGGGTACATAATGGTAGTAAATAGCTCTGGGATACCAGAACCAGGGGAGAGAAAGCAAGGCTGGAATAAAGTGCAGAGCTGTGAGAAATAATCAGGGGTTCTACATGGGACACAGTAGATTATATCCGGCGGGGTGCGTGTGTGTGTGTGTTTATATGTGCAGGTATGTTCAGGGGACGGGTATGCAGGGGTGAGAGAGAGAGAGAGAGATGTAAGATGTCTTGACATGGGCTAAAAGGAAGTTGGGGATCTGCCCCAAGAAGTGAGCACAGAGGTGGTCTTACAGTTACTGATAACGTATTATTAGCCCCTCTACCAGACTAAAAATTTGGGGTGACAGGAGACTGTCTTTCTCCCATTGACCTCACAGAGCTTTACATGTTGAAGATGCTTAGAAAAATAATTAAAAGAAAAATAACTACTCAAAAATACTCTTGTAATACATAGCTTCAAGTCTCAGAAGAAATACACACACACATGCACATATCTATATGATTATAATTTTTAAATGTGCTTGGTTTTCAAAATGAAAATGTTAAATCATGTTAAGTCTACAAAAGCAAAAAAAGAATTGAAATGCCAAAAATATATACTTAAAGGCTTCAACTAATCCAGTAAGTAGAAAAAATTCATTGTGTAGGTAATTGAATTTGTGTGCCAGGAAAGTGTTACCATCGCTTTCTTTAACCATAAATACATATGCTTTAAAATAATTCTTGTGCTTTACCCCTTCCACCTCCAGTGAGATAAAGAATGAAAAATTGCGAAGGAAAAAATTTATAGCTAAATGTGTTATTTTCACACATGTTGTTATGATAAAGAAAATACTCATAAACATGCCGGCACATACACAGCAGAATTCATAATATAGTCGTGAGAAAGCTTCTTATCATCAGAAGAGTTCTACAAGTGAACTATTTTCTGGAAGAAAACAATGGCTCTGAAATTGTGCCCTAATGCCTTCCTGCAAAGGTTTTTAAGAATCTTCAAAGTTGTGTGTGTGTGTGTGTGTGTGTGTGTGTGTATACATGAATGCATGGGTGTGTGTGTGTGTGTGTGTGTGTGTATACACGAATGCATAGGTTGTGTGTGTGTGTGTATACATGAATGCATAGGGTGTGTGTGTGTGTTTGTGTGTGTGTGTATACACGAATGCATAGGGTGTGTGTGTGTATACACGAATGCATGGGTGTGTGTG